>OX457053.1:33926899-33944399 GCA_949752735.1 Lumbricus terrestris
CGACCACCAGACCACCCGACCAACCGACCAACCGACTGACCGACTGACCGACCACCCGACCAACCGACCAACCGACTGACCGATCAACCGACCACCTGACTGACCGACCAACCGACCACCCGACCACTCGACCACCAGACCAACCGACCAACCGACCACCCGACCATCCGACCAACCAATGGATGGCAATGGATGGCAATGGATGGCAATGAATGGCAATGGATGGCAATGGATGACAATGGATGGCAATGGATTTCAATGGATGGCAATGGATGGCAATGGATGGCAATGGATGGCAATGGATGGCAATGGATGGCAATGGATGACAATGAATGGCAATGAATGGCAATGGATGGCAATGGATTTCAATGGATGGCAATGGATGGCAATGAATGGCAATGAATGGCAATGAATGGCAATGGATGGCAATGGATGACAATGAATGGCAATGGATGGCAATGGATGGCAATGGATGGCAATGAATGGCAATGAATGGCAATGAATGGCAATGGATGGCAATGGATGACAATGAATGGCAATGGATGGCAATGGATGGCAATGGATGGCAATGAATGGCAATGAATGGCAATGAATGGCAATGGATGGCAATGGATGGCAATGGATGGCAATGGATGACAATGAATGGCAATGGATGGCAATGGATGGCAATGGATGGCAATGAATGGCAATGAATGGCAATGAATGGCAATGAATGGCAATGGATGGCAATGGATGACAATGGATGGCAATGGATGGCAATGGATGGCAATGGATGGCAATGGATGGCAATGGATGGCAATGGATGGCAATGGATGGCAATGGATAACAATGGATGACAATGGATGGCAATGGATGGCAATGGATGACAATGGATGGCAATGGATGGCAATGGATGGCAATGGATGGCAATGGATTGCAATGGATGGCAATGAATGGCAATGAATGGCAATGGATGGCAATGAATGGCAATGGATGGCAATGGATGGCAATGGATGGCAATGGATGGCTATGGATGGCAATGGAAGGCAATGGATGGCAATGGATGGCAATGGATGGCAATGGATGGCAATGGATGGCAATGGATGGCAATGGATGACAATGGATTTCAATGGATGGCAATGGATGGCAATGGATGGCAATGGATGGCAATGGATGGCAATGGATGGCAATGGATGGCAATGGATGACAATGGATTTCAATGGATGGCAATGGATGGCAATGGATGGCAATGGATGGCAATGGATGGCAATGGATGACAATGGATTTCAATGGATGGCAATGGATGGCAATGGATGGCAATGGATGACAATGGATGGCAATGGATGGCAATGAATGGCACGTGTGGCAGAGTTTTGCAGGGGAGGTGAGAGGAGCCAGAGTCAAGTGATTGTTTCGGTGTTCCAGAATAATCTTCCTAGTTTTGGATATTACGGCTTGTGCGTACAGCGGTCGTTGAAAAAGCACAAAGGCTGTCAAAGGGTAATTTTAACTGATGATATCCATGGGAAGAGATAAGAAGGGACATTGGATTGGGGAATGAGGCAGAGTAATGTCAACCTCATCTCAATTTTACTTATGAAGTTATGAGTTTCACTTAAACACAGCCAGAGAGCAGCAATTAGCAGCAGAGAGCAGCAATTAGCAGCAGAGAGCAGCTGAGAGCAGCAGAGAGCAGCAATTAGCAGCAGAGAGCAGCAGAGACCAGTAGAGAGCAGCAATGAGCAACAGAGAGCAGCAGAATGCAGCTGAGAGCAGTGGAGAGCATGTAGCAGAGAGCATCAAAGAGCAGCTGTAGAGAGCAGAGAGAGCAGCAGATAGCAGCGTGCCTTCGTTGGATCAGCATCAGAAGGTCATCGCTGCAGTTGAGGTGGAAAAGCATTGCGCATTAAGCTGCGCAGGATCGATGCCATCGCCTGATCGGGGCAGTCAGCAAAGGCTGTGTACAACTGTACAACTGTACATGTACAGAGGAGATGGAGCGGGTAATTCAGAGGGCAAACAAGGGGAGGGAGGGATCAAATGTAGCTTTCTGAGGACGTCCTTTATCGTCAACCCCAACGACAAATAGTACCATCCCTCCTCTCCGTTCTATTAGTTCGACTTAGACGTAAAGCAATTGGAATTTATATATCGCACTTATATATATATATATATATATATATATATATATATATACTCAGAGGCGCTCCCGATTCAGACCAGGCGGAAGGAGCAGTCTTAAGCTGCTTGACGTCTACGTTCGCCTTGTATGTGGTCTCTCTTCATTTTATAGGCTTTTAGTTTAGTGTACATTGTACATTGCATACGTGTGTCGACCCTAATGATCTTACACGAAACTGGAAATGTTATTGCCCACGTGGCAGGCCAAGTGTCCATACGCGTCACGACAAAACGTAGGAAAAGCATTAGCCATAAGACCATTAGCCATGGGACCATTAGCCATAACAAGAAACTGCCATCTTTTTAATGGGCAGCACGCAATCTTCTGACACATGATCATGCACGTAGGCCTAGGCACTAGAGGGGGGTCACTGTCAGGGTGACCCAAAAATATTTTACCTACAAAATATAATTTCGCCACAACAATTCAGATTTTTTCTTCCACAATTTCATGAAATGCAGGGGAGATTTATACAAATCCTTGAAATTTCCACGAACAATGTCCATATTATTGAACCACCCTGTGCTCTGGGTATAATATATCCATGCAGGTTGTATTCCTATTATTATTTTTTTACCCGAGGTATTTATGATTCCTCAGGTGCTCAAAATTAGTATTATTATTATTATTATTATTATTATTATTATTATTATTATTATTATAATAATATTATTATTGTTATTATTGTTATTATTATTATTATTATTATTATTTTCTGTTTAAAAATCAGTTCAGAATTGTCATGCCTCTTCCTCAGGGGGTGGGATTTGCAGTTTAACGTCACTGTGTGGTAACAAAGACCATTAGCGACGCCCTCCTCATTTATCCAGGCTTGGGACTGGCACTGGCAGAGTGCAACCAGTGGCGGAGTTTCTTCCTCAGGATTTGAACAAAGTTCTTTTAAAGGTGACCACGTTAGCCTATAACGCTGAATATTGACTGACAGGCGCTGAAAAACAAATATTAATTTTTTTGCCCGAGGTATCAATGCAGGGCCGTAGCAGCAATGAACGTGGCCCCCTCCGAACATATGACCGGGTCGGCGGGACCCCTTACATTGCAGGAACTGCATGGTATGCGATGTACGTTATTCCGCAACGTGCTTATTCTAAGTAATTTTGTTTCATAATTATTATTAAGCTCTGAATCTGATATTATTATCAGTGGCGGTGACACGAAACGGAGTATCCCCCCTGAAAGCTATCCGGGGGGATGAATTAATCTATCCCCTCGGATGGAATTAACCGGTCTAGATTATCCGGGGGGATAAACCATTCTATCTCCTTTTTTGAAAAATGCGCATAATAAAAAAATTTATGCTGTAATCAAAATTTAAAGTGACTCTAATTGTTTTAAGTGTCCTAAGCAATGCTCAGTTAAAGGAAACTCGAATTCATTTAGTGACTCTGAGTGCTCTTAAGTGTTTTAAATGTTTTAAGTGCTCTAAAAACAAGGCAAAACAAATTATCTAGCAGGAATAAACATACCTGTCATTGTTCAAAACAAAGCAGATGAAAATTAATTTTCCCCCAAAAATACACGCGGAAGCGGTTTTTTCGAGTTTCTTAAATTTGGGGGATACAATTAATACGGGGGATACTCTATTTCGTGACAGCGGCGCCAGAATTTCAGTTTTGGAAGGGGGGGCTGAATTCCCGCGAAGGAAATTTTCCATTTTCACCCACCAAAACGCGATCTTTTTTTAGTCGTTTGGTCGAAATCTTGTGCATGTGGTTTCAGTTTTTAGGGGGGGGGACTGATCATGGAAATGTTTCATTTTTACATGTAAAAAACGGATGGCCTTTTGGGGTCTTAGCCCCCCTAGCGCCGCTACTGATTATTATTATACTCTATGAAATTTTCTAGAATTGGCATCAAAGTGCCCTGATCCAGTACTGCATATCTGATAATACGTTGCATTTTCAGCGTTCAATATTGGACTCTCAGGGCCCTTACAATGCAGAAATTGGAATGCGGTATTTATATTGTATACAATAAAATTATAATGGGTATTCATATTATGTACATGTATAACCTACACAGGGCTACAGTGTGTACGTATTCCGCACTTACTGCTGCTGAATAAGGCTACAGTTTACACTTATTCCGTACTTACTGCAGCTGAAGTGTTTCTAACAGTGCTTTCTAACATGGATTGTGCAACAGTGTCAATAACTGTCACTAACCTATAGCTACACATTACATTTTTTGCCACTTTCGGGGGCCCCCTTTCATGCGGGGGCCCCCTCCGGTCGGAGGGTACGGAGGGCGGTCGCTACGCCTCTGTATCAATGATCTCTCAGGATTTATAAAAAATTAGGGGCTATGTTCTGGAATGGCTATAGTCTTCGCAGATGGGAAAAGTGCTGCAGAAAGCGATTGCGTTGAAGCGTTGAATATATTCATGGATAAGCGTTGAAACAGCAAAGTTGTTTCTCTGATGTCTCCTGACATTTGTGAAAGCCGGTAGCCGAGGAGATTGATTAGTGTGAGGCCAGATTGATTTATTGACCGAGAGTCTCAAAGGCCAATAGCACAAAGCAGTATGAGGGCAATTATTATTATTATTATTATTATTATTATTATTATTATTATTATTATTATTATTATTATTATTATTATTATTATTATTATTATTACTATTATTACTATTATTACTATTTAAAGCATTCTAGAATGGCTATTTATAGAACTCGTCAAGATCAGGCATTGGAAGGCAATGGCGTTGAAACGTTGGATTAAAATGGCAATGCGCTGGAAACGACAGACTGTTTTCCCTCGTGTCACCGGTTTTACGAGCCAGACTGCGCTCCAACTCTGTGATGAAAATTGAAACATAGGCCACTGCTCTTAATTGGGCCAAGAGTCAACGGGACAAAGTGGTAGGTTCATGCGAGAATGTTGTATTTCGCGCATTTTATGTCTGCTGCTAATTCGGCTGCGCTGACTGCATGGGTGCAATCACGTCCTAAAAGTTGGGGGACCAAATGAATCACGTCCTAAAAGTTGGGGGACCATAATAATAAAGTTAGGGGACCACTCAAAAGTTGGGGGACGCGTCCCGTGGGTCCCATAGGGTGGTTGCGCCTATGGCTGGCTGCTTCTGCCGATGTGGCTGGCAGGTATAGGATGCGGCCAGAGTGCATTATTATTATTATTATTATTATTATTATTATTATTATTATTATTATTATTATTATTATTATTATTATTATAAACATTTATTCAAGAAAAAGTTTTTTGTTCATTACATTCGAACCACCCTAATGTCTAGGCTATTATCGACATATTAATGTGCCACACAGTCTCATCTGCTGCAGGTCGCTTCCTTCTGTCGTTCCACGGCTCGTTTTGCCGGATTGTAAATCTCCTTCTCGTGTCGATCGGGGAGCGGTGGCAATGTTCCGGAGAGGCAGATGGCGTTCCCCCGCTGAAGAGCCACAGAAATCCGTTGGAACAAGTATGACGTTTCCATATGGTCATGGGTAGCGGCAGCAATTCTCCTCCCCAAATCAGAAATGAAATCCAGTCCTTCTTTGCACCAAGCGCCGCCGGTCTCCAAGGCGACCGCAACAAACGCGTGGGTACGGGTGATGGTGGAATACTTGATAGTTTTCGACGCAGCCGCGCGTTCGGCGGCTTCGCCAGCTCCGATTGATGTGTGTGGAAGGTGAGACAGGGCGAAAGTGTCGGGCACTGTCACATCCCATGCCAGGCATCGACCTCGTGACCAAGGGATGATTGTCACGCCGTCTGGTCGCTTTCCGTCTTCTCTTAGCAGACCGAGGGGTTCTTTGTGGGACGAGATTTTCGCCCGTCCAAGAGCTCTCCACACGACATCGTTTATCATGTTATGTCTTTGGTGCTTGCCGCTTCCTCCTTTGCAGACCAGTCCATGCAATCCTCTCGCGTCGACAGTCCCTCGGCAGTGGTGGCACACATGAGGCTCGCAAAGCGACGTTCCTAATCTCACGCCAACTGCAAACCGTATCTCCTCGTCTGAGAGGCGCAGGCCTAGCGCAGTCACAGGGGGAGCGAGCATCCAGTCTCCAAAATGAGGGGCTCTCGAAGCTAGCAGACGAGCGCGGTCTATTATTATTATTATTATTATTATTATTATTATTACTACTACTACTACTACTACTACTACTACTACTACTACTACTACTACTACTACTACTACTACTACTACTACTACTACTGCTACTACTACTACTACTGCTACTACTACTACTCCTACTACTAGTAGTAGTAGTAGTAGTAGTAGTAGTAGTAGTAGTAGTAGTAGTAGTAGTAGTAGTAGTAGTAGTAGTCAGGACGACTATTGCCATTGTCTGTGCACAAAATTCAATGTGGACATGCACCTGAAAGTAGTAGTAGTAGCAGCAGTAGTAGTAGACTAGTAGTACTAGTAGTAGTAGTAGTAGTAGCAGCAGCAGCAGCAGCAGCAGCAGCAGCAGCAGCAGCAGTAGTAGTAGCTTTGTCTGTCTGTCTGTCGCCAGTAGCCTACCACTACTTTCTACTACTTTCTACTACCTTCCACTACTTTCTATAGTATACTATTTTCTACTACTTTCTACTATTTTCTACTACTTTCTACTGCTTTCTACTACTTTCTACTACTTTCTTCTACTTTCTACTACTTTCTAATACTACTCTTCTCCTTTTTCAAGAGAAAAATTCTCCTATATTCTCTTAATATGATTTTCATCTGGTATCGGTTCTGCATTTAATCGAATCACCTGGCACCGTCCTGGCCTTCAAATCTTCTCGTTTCCATCCGTATTTAATCTAGAGCTGGATGACCTTGGGGTGAGAAAGCAAAGGTGACGACTCCGATTGTTCATCATGGCTTCTAGACGCAAGTGACTTAATACGTTGACCGTTGCTCGCTCCACAGAACGACAGTTTCATGGAAGACACGTTTTTATTGTCGTCTGCAGAAGGCATTAACACCGAACGAAAAGTCGTGCTCTGCCTTGACCCCCCCACTCCTGAACGGGGTTGACCACGTAATCAATCACGTATTGGCTTATATATATTCTTCAGCGGAATTTTTCACCCTTCGGAGTTTTAAAGTTTGTGCTGGAAATTACATTGCTTCTGGCGTATTAATGGAAATAATTATTGATTACAATGAGCGAAGTTTCACACGAGATCCTAGGTACAATGTATACACGAGAAACACTTGGTCAACAACAGCTATCGTAACTCTTTGACACAAGGAGCATTATGTTTTCTAGCATTCGGACCATGCAGTGCTATATATTGAAAGACCGTTTATTGAAAGACCTGTTCATCACCAGCATTTGTGTTCACCGTTCATTGAACTGAACCGCCACGACCTTTCCCGTGCCAAAGAGCGCTACTAGTGCAGTCTCATCAGCTGCTTATGAGATTACTACGCTTCTTAAAGCGCTTCAGCGCTTGTGCCAGGGCAAATGCATTAAATGAATTTGCGGTCCCATCACGCAATGCATGGAAAAGACAAATCGCTCGAATCAGTTAAGCGCTTACAGCAAAGCAAGTGATTGTTATGCGGCCAGTAGAGAGAATCGAACGAGTTGGGTGGAAAGGCACAGCGGTATCAGCAGCATCAGCAGCAGCAGCAGCAGCATCAGCAGCAGCAGCACAACTTCGGCTCTGATGACCTGTGAAGGTCAATGAACTATTGCCGCCGAACTTACACTTAGTCAAATCAGAGAAGATCGTTAATCAGATGCCACACGTAAACTGCAGCCTCGATCGTCGCTGCACAAAGGCCTGCATAGCAAGGAGGACTGGTCACCGGTCACCGGTCAGTGTCTTTTCCGCGATAGTCAAACACACAACAATAATGTAACAACCAATGCAACCTCAGTGCAACCTGGACAACGAAATGGAATCTGCAAAAACTGTTGATTCGAAAGCAGAAAGTGTTCCTATGAATTAAAGGACTGAATTATTATTATTATCACGATCAGGCTCGGATTAAGCCCTCGGGGACCCACCGCCAATATCTCAGGGGCCCCTTAATCCTCCCTTACCTTCCGTCACCATAATAAATTGTTCCTCTCAATGTTCCACATGTTCATGCTTGCCTGTCAATGAACATATCAAACTTAATTGTGTGCAGCTTAAATTGCTTAATGGAATAACCTGCCAAAATAATTTTTAAATGACCCTTTACTGACGTCAAAGCAGGAGATATTAATTCATTTTTGTTTAAGGATCTTTCACCAGTGCATGCATGCAGTTGGATAACATCAGGCATATGCATTATATTTATATCGTCTGGAGAGAAAAGACACCACCACCAACATTTCGATCCTGCCATTCCTCTGACTCATCTGACATGACTATCACTTTAGAGTTTACGAAAGATCTCTCCAGTTTTGCAGTAGAATAAACGCTATTTCTTACCCTGTTAGCACGTTCTTTGCACGCTATAGTATACTCGCAGCTGTTTTGCGCATCGGAAATTTGAAAATCTTATTTTATTTGTTGGCATCGTTCAGTTTTGTGAAGACAATAATATTAGCCTACGACATACATGTATGCCTAATATTGCATACGTGAGAACGGTGAGACATAACCAAATGATATAATACACGGTTATACACCATGTGTATTAAAAAGTTGCATGCACACTAAACTAAAGAGTTCGAATTGACCTGGTTAAACCGAATCTATGTATGCATAACATATTATCTCTATCGGCGTTTATCTGTCATTTGAATACTTCTCTTCCTCTCTGCGGTATATCTGTATAGAAGAAGTGTGGCATACTGTCAAGATCATAATAATAACAGCTGGCATTGACAGTAGGGACGTTGTTCGCCTTCAACACAACTAATCAGCAATAATATAATTGAAGCGAATAACATTTAGACGTATACATTTATACACACAGTCTTTTGAAGTGAAGTTGAATAATTACATGGAATGTGGATACTAAAAACATTAAAATTTCTTAATTCTGGTTGTTCACTCGTGGGGGAGGCTGATGATGGGAGGGGGCTGATGATGGGGTGGAGAGCCGCCGCCATGGCAGACATGCATGATGATGATGATGATGATGATGATGATGAGGACGACGACGACGACGACGACGACGACGACGACGACGACGACGACGACGACGACGACGACGACGACGACGACGACGACGACGACGATGACGATGACGATGACGATGATGATGATGATGATGATGATGATGATGATGATGATGATGATGATGATGATGATGATGATGATGATGATGATGATGATGATGATGATGATGATCAGTCGACCGTTGGGGAAATATGTCAAAAAAGGAATTGACTGAACCAATCGAAGCAGCGCTGCTGCCACCGCCACCGCCGTCTGTCGAATGCGCGTGAGTAAGTATATGCATGCATTGTATATATACTAAAATCCATCGTAGACCCAATATATATAATTATATATCTGTATATATATATATATAATTATATATCTGTATATATATAATTATATATCTGTATATATATAATTATATATCTTTATATAATTATATATCTGTGTATATATATAATTATATATCTGTATATATATATAATTATATATCTGTATATATATAATTATATATCTTTATATAATTATATATCTGTGTATATATATAATTATATATCTGTATATATATAATTATATATCTGTGTGTATATATATATCGCATTAGCGGATCGCATTCTCATCCGCCGAAGAGCAACAACTGCAACTGACTCCATTTGTCTTCATTGAACAACGACGCAACTAACGCAGCAGACAAAGCTTCTCTTCAGCTCAACTCAGCTGCATCTGTGAAGGTAGCTTCAGCTTCAGCTTCAGTTGTATGGCCCTCGAGACTGCCCAACCGCCCCCCCCCGCCGCCCCCCACTATCACGCTTTTGCCAGGGACATACTCCGTACACCTCACAGATACATAACTGTATACATGTTAACTTACATGTGTGTGTGTGTGTGTGTGTGTGTGTGTGTGTGTGTGTGTGTGTGTGTGTGCGTGCTTGCGTGTCTGTTTGGATTCAAATGCACCCTCGGAGTTGTGGATTTTATGGACAAACTTGTAAGGAAAATACAGACTTGAAAATATATTCTATAAAATATATGTCTAAATCAACTTGCCAACAAAATAACTAAGCTAATGTATTATGTATATATATATATATATATATTTATATACAGTATATGCTTTCTCGAATGTGGATCGCTCTGTTTGAAATTGTGTTCTCTTTGGCCAGCTTTACATTTTCAGCTTTTCAGCGGGTCTTGTCTAACTCGTTTTAAAAGCTACTCAAGACTTTTCTATTCGGCCGTGCCTGGGTCGAGAGCGCCTCTAAATAGCCATCTTGAAGGTGCGCTATGTAAATTCTATAGATAAATAGCTAGATATATAGATGGATGGATGGATGGATGGATGGTTGGATGGGTGGATGGGTGGGTGGGTGGATGGATGGATGGATGTACGGACGGACGGACGGACGGACGGACGGACGGACGGACGGACGGACGGACGGGCGGACGGGCGGACGGGCGGACGGACGGACGGACGGACGGACGGACGGACGGACGGACGGACGGACGGACGGACGGACGGACGGACGGACGGACGGACGGACGGACGGACGGACGGACGGACGGACGGACGGACGGACGGACGGACGGACGGACGGACGGATGGATGTATGGATTGAAGAATTTAAAAAAATATGTTTACTGTTTTTGCACGTGAGTTATACATGCATGATTATTTTTTCTTGAATACGAATAGCCTAGGAACTGAATTCAACGCTGAATTTGCGGAACTACATATAGCAGATTATAACTTAGGCATATGTGTATATAAAAACAAATTGAAGGAGTGAAGGCGTCAACTATATATTGTCTAATTGTTTCACAATATTCCGTCTATTGTGATTTGTCGATTTTGTATCATATTATGATCATCTGGCTGTTCTTTAATTACTATCAGACATGATACATCAAGAGTAAATAAGTCCCATTAAGACCTGGTTACATTATTTTCTGCAGTTGTCAGACACTGTGGGCGTGATAACACCCTTCGCAGAAGTTTGGTTTAATTATATAGAGTCTAGGGTCCGGTCATCCGTCTTACTTACTAACGCACGGTCGTAGTTAATGCGAAACTTAACCTCGTTTCAGATCGATGTGCGCCACGCTGCATCGTCCGAAAGGCCAGACTATCAAGGCGGCTGCATGGAATGCTAAACGTCTTTCATATAGCGCCTCACATGTCCTCGCCGTTTATATAGCGCCTCAACATGTTCTCGTCGTTTATATAGCCCTGTTGTTGCGACTCGAGCGGGATTGATTGTGGCTCAGTGGCGCTTAGCGATGGCCATCGATAAAAGGAAGGCTTCTTAAATAAATAGAGCCCGATCTCCTTTGTTTCTTTCAGGCTGGTGCAAGGGCGGATACAGAAATTTTCGAAGGGGGGGCCAAAATATTTTTTTTGACCGCTGAAAAAACTGATGACCTTTTTTTTTTTTTTTTTTTTTTTTTTTTTAGTCATCGGCCAATTTTTGGGGAAAAAAAAGTACTTGTTGAAACCAAATGGGGGGGCCACGTCCCATGCAATTTTTAAATGGGGGGGGCCATGGCCGGATTGGCCCCCCCCTGGATCCGCCCTTGGGCTGGTGTCACGTGATATTCTATCCCCCCTGAAAGCTATCCAAGGGGGTGAATTAATCTATCCCCCGGATGGAATTAACCGGTCTAGACTCTAGACTATCCGAGGGGATGAACCATTCTATCCCCTTTTTGAAAATGCATATAATTGAAAAATTTATGTTCTAATCAAAATTTAAAGTGACTCTAATAGTTTTAAGTGTCCTAACTCCTAAGCAATGTTCAGGGAAAGCCAACTCGAATTTATTTAGTGACTCGGAGTGTTCTTAGGTGTTTTAAATGTTCTAAGTGCTCTAAAACCAAAACAAAAATTCATCTAGTATAAATAAACATACCTGTTAGTGTCATTGTTCAAAACAAAGCAGATGAAAATTAATTTGCAAAAATAAATACACGCGGAAGTGGTTTTTTCGACTTTTCTTCATTCGATTAATACGGGGGATACTCTAGCTATTTCGTGACACCGGCATTAAGTGCTAAGGGTGCTGTAAGACCCGGGCCCACACTTTTGAGGAGCCCGCACAGGGCCTGACAGCTGACCCTGTTCCTGTTTAGAAAATAATATTCTGAAAACTGTCAATTTGTTGTTATGCGTCACTAACCTCGTTATGGACAATTTACTGCTATTACAATAGTACTGTTACACTAGCCTACTATTAAGACGACATGCATTGTTACGTTGTTAGCTACGTGTTGCCCTTAATGAGTAGCCTAGCCTATATACCAAGATGTCCATGGGCGGAGTTTATCAGGGGCTAAGGGCTAAACTATGTCCTGGGCATGACGTTAAACTGCATCCATCCTCCGCCACAGAGAACCAACAACGTCCCTGCATGCGCCCGTTCTAAGCCCGGACAAGATGGGTGGCGATACGCTGGCAGTAAAGGACCAAGACGATTGAAATTCGCAAAAACCACGACACAAGTGGCATAGCGACCCAGATGCTTCAAGGTGTCATGATGTGGAGCAGACATGCACAGGCCGGTCAGGACAGACCGGTGGAGAGAGTCGGAGGAGAGAGCATGCGACACATACGGGCATTGACCCAGGTTGTCCTTCATGCCTCTCTCTCAATATTCTCTTCAATCAGACAAATTGGTCCAGCTGCTTCAAGATGTTAATGGTATGGAGCAGATCTGGTTGAAGCTGGGCAACATGACGCGAGACAGACTCAGACAGAGAGTGGCGTCGGACTCTTACGGGCATTGAGCCCCATTGATATTGAGGATGATGATGATGATGATGATGATGATGATGGTGGTGGTGGTGGTGGTGGTGGTGGTGGTGGTGGTGGTGATGATGATGATCATGTTGAACTCGTCATAATCCGCCGCTACAATAAATATGTGTGCCCTATAAATATGCGTTTGCGAAGAAATGTCTTAGATTGATCATGAGAATACCATGGATGGAAAACGAACAAACGAATGGGTGATGGAGACCGCTGGTGGGAAGAGGAACATGCTAAGAACAGTTAAAGAAAGAAAAATGATATAGCCTACTTCGGTCACATCAAGAGAAAGGAGGGAACATGCATAGAGAAAGAGATCATGCAGGGCACAATTCCCGGAGGTAGAGGAAGAGGAAGGCCAAGAAGGAATTGGCTGGATAACATAAAGACATGGACGGGCTTGCAAATGGGAGAAATATTAAGAATGACGGAGGACAGGAATCATTGGATGAACATCGTGCATGATGCGGCCGAACCTCGTACCGAGGATGGCTAGGAACAGAACAGGACATATATATATAATTTATTATTATTTTATTAAATGTGCCCATGGGCGGAGTTTGGTTTCCCTTCTTGGGGGGCTAAGCCCGGGAAAAGATACCATTTACACGGTAAAAAATGAATCTGGGTCTTCTTGGGCGGGGCTTGGACCCCCCCTAGCCCCTGATAAACTCCGCCCATGATGTGCCCTTACGGGCTCTCAGAATCAAGGGGACATGGTAATCACAGCAGTGAGGCCCGCACTAGCCTTAATGCGGCCCTGATCTCTTTACACTGAATACCTATTGCTCTCAAGTAATGTCGTCTTCTAATATGCTGTATTAAGGTTTAAACAAACGTATTATAGACCCAATGCATTTCAGTCAGTCTACTTCCATTGGGGGTGGGGGTCGAACTTTTCGGTGCTTTGCAATTAAGTAGGCTACGTTAACCTATAGCCTAAATCTGCATTATTAATATTTTATATAATTAATTAGAAATAAACTTTGCAGAAATTTTACTAAACCACAAGTCTGTATTTTTAATATTTTATCTGATTAAAATGTGGATTGCCATTCTATGTCTACGTCCAGTTGGGATATGTTTAAGGGTCACCAATAATTATCATTGCTTGTCCTCTGGCGCAGAAATATCCCAGCAATTGTATTGTATTTTATATATGCATTTATAAAGCGCCTCTTACAGACTAGCTATTCAGAGGCGCTCTCAGCGTGACACCCCGAGCAAATAAGAAGGACTTCAAGCAGCGAAGGGCTGAAGATGACACCCCAATAAGATCTTACTTCGGATAGTGGGAGGGAGGTCTTTCCACATAGAAGGGCCTACAATGGCAAAGGCAAAGGCACGGTGTTGGACCATGGCAGCCCTTGGAACCAAGAGATCAAGTCGATTAGCAGACCGGATAGGACGGGAAGAGACTGCAGAGAATGGTTTCGCATCAAGTCACAAAGGTATTTAGTAGGGCTGTTGATTTGATCGCGTTAACGCGTGCGATTAACGCGTTAAAAAAATTTGCGATTAAAAATTTTAACGCATTAATCGTACGCGTTAAATAGATTTGATTAAAATGAAATCAGAGGCAGAAAAACTCGTTTTAAACGGAAGGCTCATACTTAAAGCTATAGTGATATATTCTTTGGCAAATATTCCAACAAAGAATTTGAGTATTATCGTAGCAATTCTTTGCTCAATTATCGCCTGCATGCGAACCAAAACATGCGTTAAACGCTAACCATGAACCGTCGACATCGGCCGCATCGCATCGTCCACTAAGGTTGTGTCCTCACCCGGCCATACTACAGTGGTTGAACTGCAGGAGATTGCAAGACCAATGGATCCAGGTTTCAAATGATAAATGTTTACAGAAGGACAACTGAGACGAGGTTTGGCAAGAACCGCAACCTCTTGTGAAAAATTGTGGCTAAATAATGAGGTTCAATAGTAGACCTACTAGTTTTAATTAATAAGAGCATCCCTTGAAACGACCAAATAATGTAAATAAACTGGTCTGCCCATACAATTGGCAGAATAAATAATTTACTTTGATAGTCAGAAAACGGTTGTCTAATTTTCACATTTAGGCCTATATCATTTTAATCAAAGGTGGCTCAAATGAAAACATTAACGGATTTTGAGTAGATGACTGATTTGAAGAGTGTTTCAATTCTGTTTGTCATACAAAACTGTTCAATAAACTAAATGCATAAATTCAATAGCCTTAGGCCATAGGTTATTGAATATGTTTGCAATAGAAAGAATGCATTCAGTCATTCAAATTTTATGCTTCAGGGGTCCTTATAAAAGAGTAATACTTGAAAGAATTGTATTGCGATTAATTTGCAGTTAATTGCGATTAAAAAATTAATCGTGCGATTAATTTCGATTCAAAGTTTTAATCGAACAACAGCCCTAGTATTTAGGAGCTTGTCCAGTTTGAGTTTTTGAAACTAAGAGCAATACCTTGAATGGATACGAGAGGCAGCAGGAAGCCAGTGAAGAAAGTCATGTAGGTAGAAATGTAGGAGTAGCGAGGAAGACGAGCAATGAGTCTGGCTGCAGAGTTCATAACTGACTGAATAGAGGATAAGCGAACTTTGAGAAGCCCAGCAAATAGTGAGTTGCAGTAGTCAATTTGACAGCAAATAAAAGCATGAACAATGGTTTTAAATACATAAATACATACATAGTAGTCAATTTGACAGCAAATAAAAGCATGAACAATGGTTTTAAATACATAACAGGAAACAGATCTTCTGATGGCTCTCAGACGCCTCAGGTGATAATAACATGAGCGTGTCAACTGTGAGAGGTGATCAGAGGACGACAGGGTGCTATCAAACATGACACGGTTGACACTAGATGAAAATGTAAAGTCAGGGTACATTGAGGACAAGAGTGGGAGGTCAAGTTTAAGGAGATCTGTTGTTTAGAACCAAACCAGATCAGTTGCATCTTAGTCTGTTTTTTCATCAGCGCATCTGGTTATAATTTTCCGTCGAATAATTCGTCCTATAATAATTCCATGCAGCAGTTGGTGGTCAAGCATATGCCAGTAATTGTCATCCGGAGCATGGGTACTGGCTCCCACCACAAGCCCACCCTCCCCCCCCAATCTCGATGATTTCGTTTCGAATTACTGATAATTATGGCTGAAAGCTGCAGCTGCATCATCATCATCATCATCATCATCATCGTCATCATCATCGTCATCATCATCGTCATCATCATCGTCATCATCATCGTCATCATCATCATCATCGCGATCATCATCATCACCATCGTCATCATCATCATCATCGTCATCGTCATCATCATCACCATCGTCATCGTCATCATCATAGTCATCATCGTCATCATCATCATCATCGCGATCATCATCATCATCATCATCATCATCATCGTCGTCATCATCATCGTCATCATCATCATCGTCATCGTCATCATCATAGTCATCATCGTCATCATCATCGATGATGTTCGTCGTCTTCTGAGAAACCGAAGACGACAATAGCGAGCAGCAAATTGGAGGGGAGCTCGTCGTCCGATCGACCCCCTCTACCCCCCCATTCCCATCCCCGTCATGTTCTTCTGTTTTCATCTCGTCAACCGATAATTATATAGCGCTCTGTTGTTTTCCAGCCAGACTGTAAATCCTTCGCAGCGTCGAGGATTATCCGGCGTCTGCTGCGCAACGATGGCATCCAACGAATAAGCAACGATGGCATCCGATGCATGCAACGTCATCGCCCGCCCCTCTCCTGCTCTTCCCCTCCTCTTTTTCTTCTTCCTCTTCTTCTTCTTCCTCTTCTTCTTCATCCTCCTCCTCCTCTTCTTCTCCGCCTCCTCTTCTTCTTCTTCTTCTTCTTCTTCTTCTTCTTCTTCTTCTTCTTCACGGGATGCCGCCACCGCCCGCCACCCCGCCCCTGCCGCCGCCCACCAGACCGCCGCCGCTGCCGCCAAGAATAAAAAACAACAACGACAACGATGATGATGAAAATGCTGCTGATGAAAATGATGAAGATCATTGATGATAATATCGGTGCTTCTGTTAATGTTGCATAAGTCGGTGCTTTGGTTGTGGCGATGGTGACCGTTGCTTCAAAGATCCCACCACAATCAGTCTGCATTGACGTCAACAAAGGCTGAGAATAGAGAATAGAGAATGAGTGAGATAATAATAATGGTATCGGTGGAAGGGCGACTTGATGGTGGCTGCGATGTAATTTGATGGTGGTGGTGGTGGTGGTGGTGGTGGTGGTGGTGGTGTCGTAGTTGAACGGTGGAGGTGGGTGACATGTCGTGCAATAATTATTATAGTGTTGGTTGCGAATACTTTTGATTCCGCTGGCCATATTAATGGTATCAATGGTAGCAATGGTATATTAATGGTATCAATGGTATATTAATGGTCATCATCATCATCATCGAAATCCTTGGGCTAAACGCCCGTAGGTGTC
>OX457053.1:33947959-34010316 GCA_949752735.1 Lumbricus terrestris
ATGGAGGAGGAGAAGGAGATGGAGGAGGAGAAGGAGATGGAGGAGGAGAAGGAGATGGAGGAGGAGAAGGAGATGGAGGAGGAGAAGGAGATGGAGGAGGAGAAGGAGATGGAGGAGGAGAAGGAGATGGAGGAGGAGAGGAGATGGAGGAGGAGAATGAGATGGAGGAGGAGAAGGAGATGGAGGAGGAGAAGGAGATGGAGGAGGAGAAGGAGATGGAGGAGGAGAAGGAGATGGAGGAGGAGAAGGAGATGGAGGAGGAGAAGGAGATGGAGGAGGAGAAGGAGGAGATGGAGATGGAGGAGGAGGATGAGGGAAGGAGGAGGAGAAGGAGGAGGAGGATGAGGGAAGGAGGAGAAGGAGATGGAGGAGGAGAAGAAGAAGGAGGACGAGGAGATGAGGAGGAGGAGGAGATGGAGAAGGAGAAGGAGATGGAGGAGGAGAAGGAGATGGAGGAGGAGAAGGAGATGGAGGAGGAGAAGGAGATGGAGGAGGAGAAGGAGATGGAGGAGGAGGAGGAGGAGATGGAGATGGAGGAGGAGGATGAGGAAGGAGGAGGAGAAGGAGGAGGAGGATGAGGGAAGGAGGAGAAGGAGATGGAGGAGGAGAAGGAGAAGGAGGACGAGGAGATGGAGGAGGAGGAGGAGATGGAGAAGGAGAAGGAGATGGAGGAGGAGAAGGAGATGGAGGAGGAGAAGGAGATGGAGGAGGAGAAGGAGATGGAGGAGGAGAAGGAGATGGAGGAGGAGGAGGAGGAGATGGAGATGGAGGAGGAGGATGAGGGAAGGAGGAGGAGAAGGAGGACGAGGAGATGGAGGAGGAGGATGAGGGAAGGAGGAGGAGAAGGAGGACGAGGAGATGGAGGAGGAGGAGGAGATGGAGGACGAGGAGGAGATGGAGAAGGAGAAGGAGATGGAGGAGGAGAAGGAGATGGAGGAGGAAAAGGAGGACGAGGAGGAGAAGGAGGAGGAAGAGGATGAGAAAGAGGAGGAGGAGGAGGAGCGTCATTCGTCGTCTGTCATTAGAGAGAGACATCGTCCTACGACGACGACGTCACAAGGCTTGTCAACGGTCTAATGAATTAGAGGCAGAGAGGAAGAGAAACAGACAGATAGGCAGACAGACAGACAGGCGGACAGGACGAGAGAGATGCAGATACGGACAGAGAAAAAGATATACACACTGAAAGAGAGAACATGAGAAATAGAGAGCCAGATCGAGAGAAAGAGACAGGCAGACAGACAGACAGACAGGGTGAGTGAGAGAGCGAGAGAGAGAGAGAGAGAGAGAGAGAGAGAGAGAGAGAGAGAGAGAGAGACAGAGACAGAGACAGAGACAGAGACAGAGACAGAGACAGAGACAGAAACAGAGACAGAGACAGAGAGAGACAGAGACAGTGACAGAGAGAGAGGATATATGCATACACATAATTATACATACACACATATGGCATATATATATACAGGGTGCAGAAACGGGAACAGAAAGAACCTTATTGAGCACGATAAAAAGAAGGAAACTCATTTATTTCGGTCATTTGATGAGGAAACAGGGCCCGCGCGGCTGCATGGAAAAGGAAATAATACAGGGTACAATTTCGGGAGCAAGGGCAAGGGGAAGACCGAGGATGGAATGGGTCGCTAATATCATCACGTGGATGGAACCACCATTCGAGAGGATACTGAAGGAGACGGAGGACAGGAAAAAGTGGCGAAGGCGTGTCCATGAAGCGACCAACCCTCGAATCGAGGATCGAAGGTTAAAGACAAGACAATACAGGGTGCGCCAAAAAAGATCCCCCCCTCGGTTTTTTGCCAATATCTTGACCAAAAGTAAGAATTTTGAAATGAAATTTTACGGGCTTATAGACAATTCATAATTGCACATGATGACCAGATTTCTTCAAAATGTTTCAAACAGAACAAAAGTTATATTACTTTTAGTGAGGCCATTGAAAATCATTAGAGAAAGGCAATTGCAGCCGGTTCATCACGGAAGAAGGAAATGGAACTGTGATCTTCCACAATCACCCACGATTTTCCAGTCTCTTCTTTAGTTCTGCAGCGCAGCCTAGGCCTAACCTATTCACTGTACTGCGGTAGCTATGGCTAGGTTATAAGTGTCTAAAGTTCTTAAACTTGTTCTCTTACAACAAAGATCAGTTTCTTGTATTTTCTTCTTCGATTTCCAATATTCACAAACAACACAACAATGCATCAACGACGATAAACAATTCAATTGCACGACAGAAACGCCATCTTATTATATTACTACTCTAACGTCTTCTACACACGACTAGCACTCCTTCTACAACTTATCTCACTCTCAGCGTACACTCTCTCTTCGGTCGCACAGTCCTTCTCTCTGCCTCTCTCTGTCCGTCTCGCTGTCTGTCTGTCTCTCTCTCTCTCTCTCTCTCTCTCTCTCTCTCTCTCTCTCTCTCTCTCTCTCTCTCTCTCTCTCTCTCTCTGGCGACGACGCGCAGCGGCGCTTTCCCGCCACTCAGTCAGCTGACCTGTCTGTCTGTACACTCAACAATTAGCTGACCTTGAGCTGGCCTATCCGTACGCTCAACAATTAGCTGATCACTATACGTTATACAAAATTAGCTCACATTACCTCTCTCCTTTCTTTTAAAGAGAGCTAATTATCTATAAAAATTAGCGAACGTACCTTAACTAAACAATGCAAACAGTCCAATATATATAACATCATAAAATATCTTACGCTATAATCTAGATAAACAATCAGCTACTACATTCAATTTACCTTTCTTATAGTTCAACAGAATGTCAAAATTTTGTAATGATAATGACCATCTGACTAACTTAGCAGATTTCGACATTGATTCAGTCAAGTAAATTAAAGGATTATGGTCTGTAAACACATTAATCTTAGAACCAATAAGAATTTCTTTCAACTTATTTAAAGCCCATATGATTGCATAGGCTTCCTTCTCAATCGTCGCCCATCTCCTCTGGGTATCTGTCAGCTTCTGACTTATAAATGAAACGGGACGTTCTATCCCTTCATTGTCCACCTGTGATAGGACAGCTCCCACAGCAAAATCACTGCTATCACAGTACAAATTAAAAGGTTTACCAACCTCAAACATATATAAAACCACATTTGACAAGACAATCTGTTTAAGTGAATCAAAGGATTTCTGATGTGCATCAGTCCAAACAATGTTCTCAGGTACTTTCTTGCTGGTTAAGTCTGTCAATGGTTTAGCAATTTCAGCAAAATTACAAATAAACTGTCTGTAAAACCCAAAAAATCCTAAGACCTGTTTCACTTCCTTCCTGGTTTCAGGTTTCTTCAAATTAATCAAACTGTCAATCCTATCTGGATTCATCATCTTCTTCCCTGATCCTATAAGGTGACCGATGAACTTCACCTCACTCTTACCAAACACACATTTCTTCAAGTTCAACGTTACATTATGCAGTCTAATTTGTTTCAAAAATAATTCCAAATGTCTTAAATGAATGTCCCAATCATTAGAATGCACTGCAATGTCATCAACATAAGGTTCAGTGAAATCATGTATCGGTTGCAAAATCATATTTATCGCTTTTACAAAAGTCCGTCCAGAGTTAATCATTCCAAAAGGAACACGCGTAAATTCGTACAGTCCATTATGTGTAACAAACGCAGTCTTCCATTGATCACTCTTTTTCACAGGACAGGTCCAATAGGCACTGCGACAGTCCATAACAGAAATAAACTTGGATTTTCCGACTTTGCTCAAGACATCACTGACGATTGGCATAGGATATCTGCAGTTCTCAGTAAAAGAGTTAATGTATCTGTAGTCACAAGCCAATCTCAAGGATCCATCCTTCTTTTTGACAATGACAAGTGGACTTGCCATTCTGCTAGACGATGGTTGAATGATGTTTTCTTTCAGCATCTCTTGTATTTGTCTTTCCACTTCTGCCCGGTATATTAGTGGTATTCGATATGCCATGAATTCTTTTTCTCGAAAGTCTGGTTTCAACACCACTTCATGTTCTACTAATGTACAAAGTCCCGGTTTGTCCGAAAATCTGTCTGCATAACGATTCAGTACATCAAGTAATTGTTTCTGCTGTTCGCTCGTAAGATGTCCAATTTGTTCATAATCCAATTGGAGTGATTTCTGTTTTGTCTCTGAATAGTCTTCTTTCAGCGGTATTTCTACCACTGATCCAAATTCGTCATCCTCTTCCACGATCAGACCACAAGACAATGTTCTCGTAATGAACTTCCTCATCTTGTTGGCATGAATAATCCGTCGACCGTTTTCCATCATGTCCACGAGATACGAATATTTGGATCTTCTTTGCAAAACCGTGCATGGACCATGCCATCGTGAGATCAATTTATTGGTTGACGTTGGATACAGCACGATGACGTTTTCTCCTGGTTGGAATTCTTTATCTTTTGCTCTTTTGTTATATTGACTGGCGTATTGTTTTTGCTTTTCTTCAGCACAGCTCTCGGCGAATGTCAAGGCCTTTTCCATGTCTGCTCTTAAATTCTTCAAGTATTTTGCTGGGTGTACTCCAATGTTCGGTGGTAAATTTATCTCTTTGGTCCAGCTTTCTTTAAGAATGGTTAGTGGCCTTCTCGGCAATTTTCCATAGACCAGCAGATACGGTGCCACTCCTGTAGTTGCATTAGGCACTTCTCTCAATGCCCAGACCGTAAATGGGATGATTTTATGCCACTGTCTCGGATTTTCCACAATGACATGATGAACCATCTTCTTGAACGTTTGATTCCATCTCTCCACTAATCCGGCCGCTTCTGGATGTCCTGGCGAATCGAATCGAGGACAACACCCCATCAATTTCAGAAATTCTCTCGTTAGACTGGCTGTAAAATTCGTTCCTCTATCACTCGTTATCACTGACGGAACTCCCACATCCATGAACAACTTCATCAGAGCTTCGCATACAGCCTTAGCAGTCAATGACTTCATCAAAAAGATTGTCGGCCATCTTGTACATGAGTCTACGATGCACAAGCAATACTTATGCCCTGCTGCTGACGTCGGTTCGATTGGTCCTACGACGTCCATTGTCATTCTTCTGAACGGCACATCCTCCCTTGGTATTGGCGTAATCGGTACTCGATCCATCACCAAACTTCGTGCTTTCAACTGACACTTCTCACAGGACTTGCAGAACTTCACCACATCTCTACGCATCCTTGGCCACACAAAGGACAATTTGATACGTTCTCTTGTCTTCTCTTCTCCCAAGTGTCCGCCAAATACTGACTCGTGCGCCAATTCCATCACCTGAATTCTTCTTTCCTTCGGCAACACCAACTGATACACCAACTGGTCCAACATTTGATGTTTCTTATACATCAACCCATTCACCACACTAAACTCAGATCCTTTGTCTTCAGTTATCTTCCACCACGACTTCAGTGACTCGTCATTTATCTGCTGCTCTTCAAATTTCTTTGCGTCTGCCAATTGTCTTTCATCACTCGTATTCTCGGCAAACAAATCTCTCATACTCGTGTCCATTTCATTATCACTTTCAGAATCATCATAATCATCACGTTCACATGCAACCATCTCTTCTTCAATTTCATTGCTCCTGGATGTTACTCCTTCTTCTTCTTCTTGAACGCTTTGTTCATCATCGCTTTCTGTGTCATCGTCTAGCAAACTTTCATTTAGCTGTTCCTCTTCTCCTTCTTCCACTTCTCTTCTCCGACTTTGTGCTCTCGTAGTCACATTCGCTTGCAATTCTCCTTGCAATACACTCACTGGTGGAACCTCTTTCAGTTCTGCAATTATTTCTGGATGCAGCAAGAACTTTTCTTTGTTATCTTTGCACAAGACTGCTGGAATGCTGGCACATACCAAGGTTAAATATGGTGCGATATTTACTCCCTTGTCCTTCAAATCTCCTCCTTCGTGTACGTTATGACCACTCATCCGCACTTCTATTTTCACCAACTTAGCTGGAATGGGTTCTCCAGCCACACATTGCAAATGTACTTTGCCAATTTCTTCTACTGTCGCTCCTTTCAATAATTCCTCATTGATTACTGGAATCTCAGTACCAGAGTCAATCAGCGCTTTGACTTGCACGGGATGACAACTGTCATCATTTCCACGTATCTCTACATCTACATGCCGTAGTAAGGACTTCTTCGTACGTTGACACTGATCTTTACTTTCTGTTTCTCGACAAGTATCCGTAATGGGAGCAGATTTTACTACTTCTCTCTGTATAGTAAACTGAGGCGTACACTTCATTACTGACTTCACTTCCGTTTCGCGGTTGTCTTGTCCTTCCAGCTGATTAGGTGCATTCATTACTTGGATCTGATTTACTCTGAGATTTTCTGCACTTCGAGTAAATCTATTTCTCAGATTTGTCATTCTTGGTGGTGCTTGGCAATCCTTTATCAAATGTCTGTCTGACTGACAATTATGGCAACGTTTCCTCACAATACCTCTCTGTTCAGTGCTCTCCCGTCTGTAATTGTACGGAGTGTATGTTGCATTGCTTTCTCTTTGGCGTCCCATCACTGGAATTCGACTGTATATTTGTCTGTCACCCGTTGCTTCTCTTCTATCTTGACCAAACTGTCTTCCAGGAGCACTATCTTTCCTTACTTCATTACTTCTGGCTTGGCTTCCTGTTTCTTTGTTACTACTATTCCACCTGGTTTGCTTCGAACTATTACCCCATGCCTCATATTTCGGTTTGTCTTGAAACATTAGACCAATTCGATTGTTCACATGTATGTCTGCGAGATCTGCAACATTACTAGCTTCCAAGCATTCAGTACCCTCCTTTGCTAGTACAAACTGTAGTGGACCCGGTGGTAGACATTCTTTCAACTTATCCGCCACCAACAGATCAAATAACTTCTCATAGTCTTTGCCCACTCGCCTACTTCTGACATAATAGTTCAACAGATTCTTCAATCTTGCTGTAAACATAGTGTATGTCTCTTCTGCCGTTTTCTTCGCATCTACAAATCGTGATCGATATTCTCTCGCTGTCAATTTGAATTCTTTCAGTAAATGTTCTTTCACTATGTCGTAATTGTCTAGATCATCAAAAGACAATCGGTTTAACACCGTTCTCGCTCTTGGTGTCATTAGTGGCAACAGCAATTTGACCCAAAACTGCTTTTCCACCGTAAAACTGTTGAAGGCATTCTCAACTGTCTCAAAATATAATGGCACCTCCATCATATCATATGGCATCTTAGGTAACACGTGTTTCATTGCATCACCTATCTTCTTAGTCTTAGACACCATTGTCTCACTTTCTCGGATCCTATTTCGTTCTAACTCTTCTCGGCTTCTTCTTTCGTCTTCATTTCGTTCCCTCAGTCTATTTTGATCTTCTTCCCTACGCAGTTCTTCTTGTTCTATCTTCTGCTGCAACAATTCTAACTGCCTTCTGCGTTCCTCCTTTTCAATAGCCATTTCTCGGAGCTGAGCTTCCTTAAGAGCGAGTTTCTTTTGTTCTAATTGCACTTGTTCTTCCCTTTCTCGTTCCGCTTTTTCCAAATTTTCTTTCTCCATATTCAATTCTTCCTGTCGAATCTCTTCGGCTCTTTGTAATTCTGCCAAACGCATGGCTTCTTTGGCTTCCTCGCGAGCCTTTTGCTCTTCAATCTGTTGTTTTCGTATTTCTTCATCACTTTTTCTTGCTCTCTCGTATTCTATCATTAGTTCCATCCTTCTTCGTTCTGCTTCGTCACGATCTTTTTTCAGTTGTTCTAACTGAAGCTGGAACTGCTGCTTCTGCATCTCTATCTCTTCTTGTCTCATCCTTTCTGCTTGTTCTGCTCTTACTTTTTCCTCTAGTCGAATCTTTTCTGCTCGTTCAATCCCTTCTTGTCTCATCTTTTCTGCTTTTGCCGCTCTTTCGTTCTCTTCTTGTCTCCGTTCTTTCTCTTCTTGTCTCCGCTGCTCCTCTTTCTCTTTCTCCTCCTGTCTCCGTTTCTCCTCTTTCTCTTTCTCCTCTTGTCTCCGTTTCTCCTCTTTCTCTTTCTCTTCTTGTTTCCGTTCTTTCTCTTCTTGTCTCCGTTGCTCTTCTTTCTCTTTCTCTTCTTGTCTACGTTTCTCCTCTTTCTCTTTCTCTTCTTGTCTACGTTTCTCCTCTTCTTGTCTCCGTTGCTCCTCCCTCATCATCATAAATTGCATCAACGCCTCCATAGACATAGCCTGTGGTTTCTCCTCAGCCCCACTAAATAACTGCGCTGTGGGTGGTGCTATCGCTTCTTCTTTAAGCCAAACCTCTGCTAAAGCTCGCATCAAATTTTCCCTTGACATCTCTTCGACTTCTTCCACGTCTAGACCAGCTTCGATTAATAATTTTATTATTCGATCAGAAGACATCTTTTTTATACTAGCTTGTTTTTGTTCTGTAAGTTTCTCCATCTTACTTCTTTACTTCAAATGATTTCCGTGAAGAAATCGAGGGAGTGGCTATAATTGCTGTGATTGGTTGACTTTAATTCTTATTGCTTGTTTATTCAAGGAGCGAGTTTTGTATACCTCTCTCTGGCGTTGCGTTGTCGTAATGTCGTTCGTATGCCCGTTGTATCTTCTCACCAGTCTCTTCGGAGGCGTGGGTTCGAATCCCGCCGCTGCCACCAAATGTGATCTTCCACAATCACCCACGATTTTCCAGTCTCTTCTTTAGTTCTGCAGCGCAGCCTAGGCCTAACCTATTCACTGTACTGCGGTAGCTATGGCTAGGTTATAAGTGTCTAAAGTTCTTAAACTTGTTCTCTTACAACAAAGATCAGTTTCTTGTATTTTCTTCTTCGATTTCCAATATTCACAAACAACACAACAATGCATCAACGACGATAAACAATTCAATTGCACGACAGAAACGCCATCTTATTATATTACTACTCTAACGTCTTCTACACACGACTAGCACTCCTTCTACAACTTATCTCACTCTCAGCGTACACTCTCTCTTCGGTCGCACAGTCCTTCTCTCTGCCTCTCTCTGTCCGTCTCGCTGTCTGTCTCTCTCTCTCTCTCTCTCTCTCTCTCTCTCTCTCTCTCTCTCTCTCTCTCTCTCTCTCTCTCTCTCTCTCTCTCTCTGGCGACGACGCGCAGCGGCGCTTTCCCGCCACTCAGTCAGCTGGCCTGTCTGTCTGTACACTCAACAATTAGCTGACCTTGAGCTGGCCTATCCGTACGCTCAACAATTAGCTGATCACTATACGTTATACAAAATTAGCTCACAGGAACGAAGGACAGTTCAAGGACCTGTGCAGTGAAAAAGGAAGCAGGAAGGCGAAACCTACAAATATATCAAGTGGATGACCAAAAAAAGAGTTCATCAGATTTTGTGTGCGGTGACTTGCGACATTTCTGGGAATAGGCTACTTGGGACAAATTTCTGCCAAACGAATAAAAAAAGTCATCAGACTTTTTCGGCGCCGATCAGAAGAAAGAAAGCCACACTAGAAAAACTTCCTGGTTATGCAGTTCTAAAATTTTCTTTTAAAAAGCCCTGCGCGCTGCAGTCGGAAGCGCCTCTGAGCAGTGAGCTTTAAGGGGCGCTAAAACAAGTGCACATACAAACAAACAAAACAAACATCAGTAGAGCGCATAGGCGTAGTGGACATTTAGCAGTGGGGGTGCCCTGGGGGGCGGGCAAAATTTTGCTTCTGCCCGAAAAAAATAAATCCGGGTTAATCGACGTCGTGCGCTAAGTATGCCTATTTATGTCTCTTTACAAAAGCAAAGTTTCTGTTCATGCACCCAAACCCAGGAAAAAGGAAAGGCATATTGTTTTTGTATTGTAGGCCTAGGCCTATCGTATTTATAAAGCGATCTAGAAATCTTACAGAGAGCAGAACAATATCGAGCTTTTGGAGCTGCTGTAGGTAGATAGCCTATATATATTAGACTGGTCCAAAATTGCATGGTAAAAAAGATTTTCTTTTGGATTTTTGAGGCATGTTGATACATTTGTTCATTTTGATCTAAAAAGTACCTGTGTGAAATTTTATGCAAAAAATGTAATATTTAGGGGTCACTCACGAGCATCAAAGTTGGGGTTTTGGGGCTATATATTAATAGTCCAGGCAATTTGCAGTTTGACTTGGGAAAAATTGTAACACAAGCTTTCTAAACGGTTTCTTCCTCAGAATTTGCTGCTGAATAAGATATCCAAAATCCAAAAAATCTGACCATGGGGTCTCCCCCAAAATGGGGTTCAAAATATAATGGTTTTTCGTGCATTTTACATTGAATATCGGGCTGCTGACAACCTTAATGTAGCTGGAAAGTGAAGTTTTCAAGAACAATTTTCATAAATTTGTTGATTGTCCCTCTCAGAACATTGATAAGTAGGCCTACACTTAAATAGGCCTACCCTTAGGAGACTCGAAGGGAGCATTAGGGCACGTGCCCCCATGATGTTCTATAAATTGAGCTGGTTTCAACGCTGGACCACAGCATTATTTTTATCAGGCTTTCTAGTCACATCCTATTTGCAGTCCAATACTGTATGGCCAAAGTCTATTTCTCAAAGCTCACTTAGTCACTTTGGCATGCCAGGGTTGACAGGTGAACCAATATGGCGTCAATCTGAGAGATTCCTTCATCCACGAAGTCAAGAAGGAAGATGTTCTCTTAGTTTCACTCTGGAATAGTAAAGTAATTGTAGCAGACCTTACAGAAGAAAGAAGAGGGCGCATAGGTTGACCCAGGGTGAGAATTACTGGGCGTTTCAGCCCCCAATCTTACTTAGAGCCCCATAGTAAAGTCTGTTTTTCACACCCCAATTAAAAGTGGATCATGTTTCAACCCCAGTTATTTTTCCACAATGCTCACACTGGGTTGACCTTTCGTCAATAATTGTTGGTTTCCAGTCCAAATATCAAATTCGATGAGCTCATTGCTGTGCCAAAGCTTCCATTGGGAACTGGAGCTGCCATGACCAACGTCGCTCTCAAGATCGTTGAAGAATGGACATTGGAAAAACCTATTGAAGCTCTGTTATTTGACTCTACTGCTTCCAACACGCCATGGGATCCGTTACGGATGTTGGTAACTGTTCGGTGTTGTATTTTGTTGGCTTCTGTCGCATTTAGCTTGTGCAGACATCTCGCAACAGAGTCTATATTGGATACAGTCTTCATAGTTGTGATGGCTGCATCATCTAAACCCGATATCCAGCTATTCAAATTTTATCACCAACAGTGGTCTTTCATCATAACAGTCCGCTAGTCCATGCATTTCAGGCTCTAAAATAACTGACTGCAGAAAGTGCCAAGCTGCAGCCATCGTGGTCATGAAGACTTGCACAGTTCGTGCCTCTGTAAGTCTATTAACAGGGGATCTGCAGCTCTCCTGGATGACGAACACAACGCTGCAAATGAGAAGATCACTAAGGCGGCATTTACTAATTTCATTAGTCATTTCTGGTATTTAGGAATTGACCTTGCTGGGTTCTTATTTTTCTCCAAGAAACAGTTAATGAATGAGAAAAGAAATAATCAAGACACAAGTAAAGAAGAAGAACCTAGAATGCAAGAGGTTGGTTCCTAAGGGAAAAAGGAGAGGAAATAACAGAGAGCCGGAGGTTTATGAAATCTCTTTGTATCAAGGAGACGTTGTTGGATCTTCCTCCTAAATAGGCCTACAGACCAAGTCGTGAATGATGTGGCAGAGAGATTTCTGAGATTAGCTGCAACAATCAGTACCGTCAATGACTCGCTGACGAAGAGCGAAGACCCTAAGCATTACTCTAGGTGACAAAGCTTCATCGTGATCTTCGTGGTCAAATTCGACTTTCTGAACCGACACTGTGACATGCTGACCGCATTCTTAGATAGTTTTTATTAGACACTGGAAGTCAATTAAACACTAATTGCAGCTGCTTTTCATGCTGGCAATTAAATAATATTGCTAACAGCTAAAATGGAAGGCTCGGTGCTCGTTGACTGGAGGCCTGCAGTTATATTGCATTGTTTACAATGTAGTTAGTATGTTAAAACTTTGACAGCTGTGAGTGACCTGAAGATAGAGTCTCAGTGTTTTAATATTTTGCACTGTGGGTTTTCTGTACCAGATGAACAGAAAAAACAACATGCCTTTCAAATATTTCAATGTTCATTTTTTTGGACCACTCTAATATATATACCAGGTGAACTTTGTCTTTGAAGTATTAAGAGAGAGGCGACAGTAATTAGAGATTCAATACGCCCAATTAAGTAGGCCTATACAAACTATAATAAAAGTGGGCCACTTGCCACCATTGCATAGTAAGTCGTGCCCGAACTTTTATTATTTAAGCTTATATTTGTTTCTGAATTTTATCCTCATACAGGCCTAGCCTTAAAAGTTTAGGGATCCGTGAAAGCTCTGCCAAGAGGCCAGGAATTTCTATCATCGGCCTAAAGTCTCAATAACGGACCGTTGTAGGCCTATGTCTGCCCATGGGCGCCCGCAGGATTTTTTGCAGGGGGGTCAGTCATGACCAGTAGAGTTAAGATATAAAATATGCAATTAAAGACTAAGCAACTCACACAATCACACTAATTGTCTCAATATAGCGTAGGCCTTCTACTATTTATGAGTCTTTTGCAATGAAACAAAAATTATTATATTATTCATGTGTATACACATTCATTGTAAAAAGGTATAACACTAACACATGGTCTAAAGGACGTCATTTCGTTTTTCCAAGGCACAGAAAATATTTCAGGAGGCAAAAATTGGCTATCTTGTTAAGTTGTTAAAGAAAAATTTCTACATGTGCAAGAAACTGCGGTTAACGATCAAGCATGTTTTCTTCTTATTTTCTTACTGTGTTTGATTCAGTTATGGGAAATACTTTAAACACTACAGTAATTAAAATACTATTTTAAATGCTATCACAGTATTTTGCAAGCCTACTTGTCTACATTAGATTGACTGTGGTCTGTAAGCCTATTTATAATTTTAACCTCCAATTCTTTTTGACTATTGTGTACTCTGTACTATTTTAATACTAAAATATTAAAAACCTTTCATCTGTCATTAATAACAGCTAATAGAGCAACATTGCATGCTGCATGCACTAGGCGTGAAATAATAATTATTTGGCTATTATTATTATTTATGTTGAAAGCCCCTAGTTATGGTCCCTAACTATGTCAGGCATAGCATAATCCGTAACATAGACTTAACCATATATATAATCATACTTATATAAATATCATATATATATATATATGCATAGTACACAGTCTGCCAAGCAATATTTGCAAACTGTTATGCTACAAAATGGAACTTTTGTCAACCAACTGTTTATTGTCACTGTGCGCCATCACTTTTATCAGAGACTGAATTTGAATTATGAAGATTCAACTGAAATGGGTCGATATGCAACCTATCTGGCCCGTATTTAATTATATTAAGCAGAAAGGACTTGAGTTGGAAAAAGCAAGCAGATAATGATGGGTGAACCCATATCCATTAGGAATAAACCATGTTCAAATAAAAAAATTGGTCATAGTCTAGGATATGCATGTCCAAACAAGTAAAGTCTACCCAATAATTACATTAAAAAAATAATTACTAAGTGTGAATTTCAGTTCAATAATTTAGTTCTGGCCTACCTGGGACAGTGGCAGAGTGGTGTGCGGTTGGAGGGCGCACCGACTGGCGTAGCATTCTGCAGTACATTAATGGCAGTTCAAGTTATTGTCTGTAAACTCGGTGTGTCATTTCGAGAAGGCCTATACTGCGGACCTCGTAACGAATAACATTCCGATTTCCGACCGGCTATGAACTGGACTCCATGTCCTCGGTCATCTTTTCTCTTACATCATCCACTCTTCAGCAGCCAACTCTGAAGGAACTCTAGTCATCATATCAGAGGCTAATATCTCTCTTAAACAATCGGACTCGATCCCACTCCTCCCCTCATCCTCATGAGCTGGTCTTCCACCCTCAGGCCGACCTTCCCCTCCGAAGTGAGTTAGGTTTATTTCTGCCCCATCCCGCTTTTCACTTGGTTCAACTTGCGGCCGCCCTGTAGCCTATAGGGATGCTAATGTCCGCTCTTCTGTGACACAATTTTAATGCCCTCCCCTCATCTGTCGCAGTCAGTCCTGTGTTTCCCATCTTTCACCTCTCTCCATTAAGAATTTCTCTCATCTTCTTCCGAATTCGCCCTCACAGGTCGTCGGTGTTGGGGGAACGAAAGACGATTCCACTGGTCCTGTAATTTATGCGCTCTGCTCAATGTCAGACGGTGGTTGTGGTATCCCACCTAATCCGCGGTGAACGACGTTCGCGCTTCTATTACGGTGTCCACGGGTAGACGGTTCATAGGCTACGGACCATAGATCTATGTATTTAAGCTATACTGACTTGTGCATTAATTATTATATACAAATATCATACTGAGAGGGTGAAAATAGCCTGTACGTACGTCTCTTGAGTATTAATAATCCAGAGGTGACAGGTCATTGCTTAACTAGGCACACAGTGCCGTAGTACAGCCCTTCCCTTGCAGATCTGCTCAATGGGCAACGCATCTCCTCCACTGGCCCCAGTTCATCGCCAGCTCCTCTGACCTCTTCCCAAGATATCTCCAAGCACCCCAAGTCGTCTCTAATTACAATGCCAGAGCAGCCAGACATCCGTCTGTGACCCTGTGTATTGTATATCCAACAGGCTACAGATCTTGCTTCAGAATTTAGTTCAGACGGCAGACTGATCCGCCCCCGCCCCACTGACGTCCCTGATATGACTGAGTAACGAATTCCATTAGTACCCAGTAGGCTATGTAGAGATAACCAAAAGATATATTGGCCTATGTCAAAGTTATTGAAGTAGCCTAAGAGAACACAATGACCGCGTGGTTGGCACCCTGTCCCATTTTACCACTGTCCACTGACATTTATTCCAGAAAGTGCTATTATTAATATTTTGTCAGGATTTCCAGGGGGGGTCACGCGACCCCCCTTGACCTATGCTGCAGTCTGCCTGCAGAACATGTTGGCCTATAGCTGCACGGTCAATTTTGATGGTCGCAAGATTATCGAATTTATCGTGTCTATCTTGCTCCATCGCTAGTAGAATTTTCCGATGTCATTCAAACAGTGAATTCCGCAAATCCGTAACACTTGGCTTGAATGCTGTGAATTTCCCCAAATGCCATGAATTCCCGCGATTTTCGGGCAAATTTCGGCTTGAGAATTTTCAGCGATTTTCGTCATTATTTACAAAATGCTACCGTGTCCTTTTTCGCGGATTTTTGCTATCCTATCCATGGAGGCTGAGAGCTAATAGCGTATCTAACTCGATTGGGGCAAATTGGAACTGGGAAATAATGTGGTGTGACAATGAGCGCTGAACTTCAAGTAGGCCTATACCAGTAGTTTAATATTTTTCCGGGCTTTCTTGCCCGAAAACATGACTTAAGCAATTGCCCAAAATTTGGGGAACCCGTCTCCTACGCCTATGATAGAGCGTCAGGCCGGTCTTCTATCATTATGTTAAAGAGAGTAGCTAAGTTAAAGTTTCCTCTACTTTCCAGAAAACTCTATCCGATCTATCGGATCCACGATACAGCACTCCAGGGTGGGCCATAAAAAAGTAATCCCTACGCATTTTTGTCAATATCTTGGTCAATAATAAGAATGTTCAAATCAGGTTTTACGTGATTCATATCTATGCTACGTGCAATAGACAAATTTCATCAAAAATATTTGAAGCAGAACAAAAGTTACATCACTTTTAATGAGCCCACCCACTGTCTCTTAACGATCCAAAAACGTAGCGAAACAAAAGGTAAAAAAAACGATTTTTATTCAGACAAATTTCAAATAATTGCTACCAAATTAATTTGATATTGCCAGATAATCATTATTGTTACAATTTAGAAAAGAAACATGCACCAGCGTAGCTGCAATCACTGTGACATAATTATGACCCGATGACAATGAAGTTGCATATAAAGAATTTTTTTATTGAAATTTTGCTTCAAAAATAGTAACATTGAAATTTATGAGACAAAATGGCCAGAGTTTCAAATACAGACAAAATATGTACCGTACTCAGATACTTCATGAGCCCCTGCTTGGAGCTTAATCTATAATCACCATTTACTATGATGAACAGTGAGAGCAGAGAGAAATTTCGAGTTAAAATGAAAGTTAAGAAATATGCTTTTGATAAAAGGAGATCGGCTCAACATCAATATTATTGTTCTTGTTTCATTGAGAAGAACTAATAGCCCCTAATTTCCGGATTTTTACCCGATAGATCATCAAATGTGGAGAGCTAAAAACCTGAGAAATACCACAATCTGCGGCCAAAACCAAGTGATAAGAGAATTGATGGTCGCATTGGAATTGATATGGGAAGACTTACCTTACATCAGCAAGGGTTACAATTAAGGCCATCAAGAACTTTACAAAGAGAATGAGAACAAGTCTAAGCACTGGTGGTGGACATATTGAACACAAGTTTTGAAGCAATATCAAGCTAATTCAAAACAATTATTTCAGATGTGACTTAATAAAATCGTTTTTTTATATTTTTGTTGCATTAAGTTTGTGGATCATCAAAAAACAGTGTTACTAAAAGTTCACTAAAAGTGATGTAACTTTTGTCCTGTTTAAAATATTTCATTGAAATTAGGCTATTGTGCGTAGATATGAATTACCTTTAAGACTGTAAAAATTGATTCGAAAAATTCTTATTTTCGGCCAAGGTAATGGTAAAAAATAGTAGGAATTACCTTTTTATGGCCCATCCTGTATATATAAACTGAAAGTGTGGTCAATAGGCCAATATAATATTCAACATAGTATGAAAAACTGTCAGATGATCATCAGCAGAACATTAATTTAAAGCCACCATTGCTGAAGAAGTAGACGAGCATGTAGTGTCAATATCTTCTTTCATACGACACATCAAAAAATGGGTCCACGTTTTGTGAAAATTTCAAATGGGGGACCATGGCCGTATTGGTCCCAGGGTCAATTCAGTATTTCAATTAAACCAGGACAAAAATACTGATGTTGAGCCGATATTTCATCCACGGTATATTTCTTAACTCTCAATTTAACTCCTAATTTATCCGCTCTCCCTGTTTATCAAAGTGGTGATCACAGCTTTAGCTCCAAGACCTTGCTCATGAAGTGTCTTAATACAGATTTATTGACACCTTGGCAATTTCAATGTTTCAGAAATTTCGATTTTTCGATCATCAAAAAGCAATGGGTGGACTCACAACAAGTAATAAAACTTTTGTTATGTTTGAAATATTGTTCTGAAATTTGGCCATTGTGTGTAACTGTAAATACGAATCGTCTTTAAACCTGTAAAATGTAATTTAAAATTCGTACTTTTGGCCAAGATATCGACAAAAAGTCCTTTTTAGCCCACCCGTATATAAATATATATATACTCCCAAGCAATTGTATAATAAATTTCAAACACTGTTTTCACATGATTTCTGTAATACTAAGTTGAAGCAAAGAGAACAAAGTAAACTGGTAATGGTAAGTTATAATGGTTAAACATTTTCTGAATAAATTTCAGCTTAAATGTGTTTCCAGGCATCCGATACCCGGCTTCAAATTAGTGGACTTTAGTATTGTATTGAAGCAATTATAAAGCGCCTCTACTAGGGCGAACCGGTCAGAAGCGCTCCCGTGCGCAAGGCCCTGCAAGAAGAAGCAGGTTTTAAGAAGAGAGTTGTAGAGCAAACAGAAGGAGGAAGCACATTCAAAGAGAATGAACAATTGAAGGCAAATGATCGAAAGCCACGGCAGTTCTAGAGCAAGGAACCAAAAGTTCAAGTCTTTGGGATGAACAAAGTGGACGGTGGAAGCTGAGTGAAGGCTGAAGTATAACATCGGCCAGATATTTGGTGTAACAGTACTTAGTACCTGGTTCAAATCTAAAAGAACAAAATCTGAAATTTAGAACAAGACAATGGCAAAACTTAGAAAAAGACAAAGGCAAAATGCACCTCTGTCCTCAAAGCTACATAATTAAAGCTCTTGCTGTGAAGGCATAGCTAAATTTAAGGAACAACTCACAAGAGCGCTTCTACAGAGTCATTGCACATTTCATAATTATTACAACTACACATAACTTCCAATTAACCACCGAACCAGTTAAACAGTTCTTCATCATTCATGAATTATATCACAACTGACTGCAAATGTATCTACAGATGTACTGTGGCTTATCTAAGAAGAGAACTGGACGTGGAGGGTGTGAAGAACTTGGAGGGACCTCTGAGGAAGAATAGGACAACAGAACGAATCAATAAGAATTAACGAGACGCTAAAATATAAAACAAAGAACAAGTTGTTGGACAGAGCCAGTCTCTTCAAAATTTTCAACACTTTTTCACTTGTGAGTTTGTAACATTAAATACACAACTTGCTTACTGCTTGCTCAATTACTTAACTAACCAGTAACCACCCATGCACCAGTATTGAAACTTAGTTTTAAACATAATGTGATTAAAGATTGCTGCAACTTAATATTTACTGCACTTGTCATTTACTGTAACTTGCTACAGTGGTTAAGCCAGCTTTAGGCAAATGTTTAATGTCGTAACCCTTTAACAGCGATAAGCGCCCAGGGCAAGCACAGTTAATATAAATACATATTATGTAATATGTATAGGTAAGAGAAAGTAATCAAGCGTATAACGTAATCAAGCGTATAACACTGTTGTATTGAAATCAGTAAAAAGTAAGTGGTGGCACTATACTTGCCACTAGCTGTTTAGGGATCCACAAATTGACATCAAATGTACACATGACGTTGCAACATACTTGCCACTAGCTGTTCATACTACACCAGACATCACGGAAGTCTTCATTATGTACCCTGTTTTAATTTTTTTGTGTTAAATAGCACCTGGTAGTGACATCTGGTGAATCCACATGCATTAGGTTACTGGCAAAACACGGTAAACACATTAGCTGTTTAGTATACCGCATGTAATGGCAAATATATTACCTTTCGCTTATAAAGGGTTAAGAGTAATGGCAGTAATGGCAAAATTTGAAATCGCCCAGTATTCCAGTCAGCAAAGGTGCCAGATGTGAAGCTAAATTACAGCCACTGATTTGCAAATATTTATTTCAGTTGAACAGCAGAATATCAAATACAATTATTAACTACAATAAACTTACTAAAGTGATCTTTTGATCAGAAACAAAACAAGTTGATTTTTTACTATGTCATGTACTACTGACATTAGTCTTCAGAAAACATCATATTACTGCTCAAGGATCTTGTGACAGAGGTACAAAACTCACAGAGCAAAATTACAATGAAGAATCTGGGCTATTCAAATACTGACTGTTGGAAAGAGGGGAGGGAGCTGTCATGCAATGTGGACGATGGGGGGGAAGTTAATCCTGACGAGGATGACTGCATCTGAACCGGCACATTTCAATATAGCCGAAGCTTCAAGCAGAACTTGATTACAGCATACAGTCGAAAATAAATTCAAATGTAATTCTACAGTTGAAGCAGGATCAGAGTTTTTAAGTGGTTATGGTAACAACTTGAATATCTCTATGAAGCACACCAGACCATGCCACCTCTGATAACTGAACCCATTAAAACAACATCCACTAAGATTTTGGGTCATTTAAAATAAACCAACAAATACTGTGACAGTGTTAATTATGTCTGGATCTACAGCAATATTCTTATGAAGCCACTAAAGCAATCAACTGTGACAATCACATTCAGTCTGGATATATAAAAGACAATAGCTTTGGGATTTTACAATTACATTCAGTCTGGATAGATAAAAGACAATAGCTTTGGGATTTGACAATTACATTCAGTCTGGTTATATAAAAGACAATAGCTTTGGGATTTGACAATTACATTCAGTCTGGTTATATAAAAGACAATAGCTTTGGGATTTGACTAGCAGATTCTTGATTCCATGAGCACCAAGAGAATTAGCAACTGGAATTTTCTAATCGGTTAGCACAAGAATTTTCTAGCAAAATCTTATAGATAATTATCTATTAGAATTTCATTAGTTTATCTAATTGGCTAGCTAATCGAATAGTTAAAGTGCAAACAAATCAGCCTTACAATTAGTTCCTGAAATTTGCAAATTGGTTAGAATAATCAACAAAATCTTATAACAAAATGATTAGAATTCGCTGTCTTGCAATTGATCAGCAAATGAAACAGAATCAAATCAATTAGCTACCCACCGCTGCTTTGTTCATTATTAAACAAATTTCTGATACACAAACCTAAAACTATTCAACAAGAGTTTGTTTTTATTACATGATGGAACAACAGTATCTCTTCATCACTCGTTAAGAGCGGCATTCAGCCACTATAGAAAACATGTACATTTAAATTTGTCAGTCAATCTTAGCTGCTGCAATCAACATTTTTTAAATTAAAAAAACAATTGCGGACAACAAGAACTGGTTGTACCACCCAACGTCCGTCCAAGTTCTGCCTTTTCAAATGCTAGGCATAGCACAAGTTCTGCCTTCTGTCTTAGCTGTTGCAATCAACATTTTGCAATAAAAAATCAATTGCTGCTTCTAGCTGACAACAAGAACTGGTCCTGCTCCAGAGGTTTTCCAACCCAACGTCCAATTCCTGCCTTTTCAAATGCTTGGTACAGCAGACCTTTTGCTTGCTGGTAGTCGCCAGCAAGAGCCTTTGCCTCTGCGTACGTAGACTGGACATCAAACGTCAACCCTGTTGTAAGATGCAGAGTTCCCGACAGCTCACTGAACTTCTGGAACAGCTCTTGCTTGGAAAGCTTACAGGAATTCCCGGCTTCAAGCTTTCCAGAGTTAGTATTGACAACTTCCAGGCCATCGGTGCCATCGTTCATCCAGACGCACGCAAAGCTCGGTGCCTTCTGAGGCTTCCGACTGTCAGGATTCGTGATGGTGCTGAGCGAAGGCTGGTTCACGTGGTAACCAGTTGGCAGTGACTCAATCTCACCGAGTCGGCCAAAAACAGCTCGGCTTAGATGCTCACTGTGGTACAGGCTTCCGACGACTATACTGCTCAGGTAGACTGGCTCCAAGAAGAGACTGAGTAGAGCGCCTAGAAGAAGAGCAGCACATTGCAGACTATGATTCAGTCTAATCATTAACTATAAATCATTTTCAATCAACGAGAACTGAACAAATATTCTCTACGAACAGAGTAATATCTATCCAATCAGGTTGCACTACTGGCCTGCGATAAAATAGCTAAGGCCTCTCCACCTTTAGTACATTGCGAACATAAGGTTTAATGTTCAGAGCTACATAGATACAGCACATTGAATTATACTTCAAAACTGTTCATAATATTCCATCATTTTTTTTAGAGAAATGGTGCTGCTGTTTCACTATTGCATGCATTGCTGTCTTAAAGAGTGGCCGCTTGTCTCATTCTACTTACTTATCAAACTCTCCGAGTAATGGTGCAAACAGCATTTTCAGTTAGATAGAAGATAACCAAACACATAAAGAAGCTTTGACCTGGAGTGTACATTAGGCCAGTGTACATTAGGCCTGGAGTGAACAAGATAACAACTGTCCAATCTGCAATCTATATTGTCTAAAATTTAATGACCTTGTCATCTGCATACAAACTTTCCCGCTTCTCAAACAATATGGTGTTGAAAAACATACACAAAATTTAACAATAGCACCAAGCAAGCTTAGACAGAACTTTATTACCATGACTGCAAAGAAATTACTTTGATGGCATAAGACAGTGCTGTCCAACCTTTTTGGTACCACGGGCCGCATAAGCAAGATTCTTGGAGCCGAGGGCCGCAGCAGTAAACTTAATTAGAAGCAGTAGCTAGCATTTATTGATAATATATGGCCTGTTAGCCTATATTAATATTGAAACGAGTACTGAAATTTAATATGGAATGATTATAGTCTATCTATCAATCTGGCTATCGATATATCATATATGAAATTTATATACCGCCGGTTCAAGATGACTATTCACTATTCAGAGATGCTAGCGACCCATAAATGGCCAAAGAGCAGTTTTTAGAAAGAGTTCGACAAGTCCCACAGGAATAATAATGATGAACAATATCATGTGGACAGCACAAACCACGATTGTCATGCTTCACTATAGTTGAGCACCAGCATGTGCAAGGTGGTGTTTATCGCTGCCTTGCAATCGGTTTCGTCGCACAGATACACTTTTACCAGCTCAGCTCTTCATTACGTCGCCCAGTCAATTTCTTTGGCTAAGATCCACTTTATGACTGGGGCGAATATCCATCCTACTGCTCTGGCTTTCATAAATCGTCGGTGCCAGAATCTCGGTCTAAAGAGCTAGCAATCATAGTAATCGGGCCAGAAAGAGCCAAGACATCTCCATTTCGTCTGACCTGGGTATCTCATTGATTGTTTCTTTCTAATCCTTAGAATTAGAACTAAACTATCTGTCGAAAGATTGGTTGCAGTCACTGGCAGACGCGCTGGAACTCTGTAGCCTACACATCGCAGGGTTACATGAGGGATTGACTATAGAAGTGACCGGTTTGGGATGGTTTCCGAGGTCCGTTTAGTTGAGTAGTGTAATAAAAAGAGTTAGCCTATTAAAACAAGAAGTCGTATTTCAATCTCCAGATAGACTACGGGAACCTAACCCCAAGAAAAGAAATATCGAAGAGATAGCCTATAATTCTAACTGGCCTTACTGGTAGCATTCCAAATCGGTGACTGTCAGCAAATCAATAAAAAAAATACATACGCTCAAGTCGACCAATAATTCGTGTACTTCATTTTACACAAAGTGCACAAATTGAGTGAGCTTGGGCGGGCCACTTGAAATCCCCTCGCGGGCCGCATGCGGCCCGCGGGCCGCACGTTGGACAGCACTGGCATAAGATATGAAGCTCAAAATGTCTAGAAATCAAATGGATTACAAGACGTTATGCATAAAAATGCATGTACCTTGAATTCCAAGAACGTTCCAACGAGCAATCTTGTCGCTGCACGACATCGTAAGCAACCTTTCACCGCTGAGAATTCCATCCCACGTCTGAAGAGCGTCGGCATACTTGACAGGAATCGTGCCTTCGCCAGACTCTATCTTCGTCCTCAGCTGTCCCCGAGTTATGCGGTTCGGATGTCGGTCCGTACCATTCTCTTCGCCTTCTTCCGGAGTTGTTTCATGCGGGGCGAAGATCCGGGCATCTCCACACGGAGACGAGCTTATGAACAGATGGAATTTCACGTCAGGTTTTATCTGGAAACTTGTGCCATCAGAACATTTCTCGAGTATGGTGGAATCAGCAGGTGGTTCAGTTGCTGATGTCCATTTCTCGAGTTCATTGAAGAGAAATAAACGCAGGCAACGGCACGCAAGAACCTCGGCGTGACAATCATTGAGAGCGGCTCCGATGTCACTGATGTATTCCCCATTGATGCATTTTGTTCCTGTTGTTACTGCGACCACCTGACCAGGCACGTCATCATACGATTGCTGGCCATACGTCATCACTATTCCTGCGAGCACCTTAAACCGTGAATGCTGCGTGGTGAACTGACTCGTAAGGTCTCCAAACTTCTCGGTTACTATCTTCGCAACATGATCAGCTAGCAAACGATCAAACTGTCCTCGATTTGATGGAACTGATTCCTTTCCTAATTATGCAAACAAACACTTATTGTTTTACCATCTTACAAGTTTCCTTACTCTGGCAATTTGCAAAAACAATTAGCATTTAGTTTAGAGACCTAGTCCAAAGTTCATGCCAATCTTTTTAACTACGGAAACCATTTGGTCAGAAGATTCTTCAAGACACTCGACCTAACCAAACTATATAATGGTAAATGTATTTTTGCCTTATGCAGAGCAGACCAATATAATTAATAATTGATTAGGATACAGTGGCACATATACATTATACAGCCTCAAGCAATAAAAACTCTGATTTGATTTTCATGGTTAATTTTTTTTAATGTGATTATGAATCAATCTAATGGAACCTATGTTTTCACCTCACAAAGCACTATACAGTTACACTTTAAGAAATGATGTTCTATGCAAATATCAAAATTGTTGGGAGCACTAATTCATGAGAATGTGTCAGTGAAAATGCACTGAGGTTTTCATCATAATATTGTCCACAAAGTTAGCTCTTAAACTGCATATATAAACTTGCATAAACTTTCTTACAGGCATTATGCTCCTGAAAAATGTTACTAGAAGGTCAGTCTAGAAAAAGAAAAACTGACAATAACTGGTACCAAAAAATTTCAGAGGCATACACTTTCGTCATTTAAGCAGATAGATTTATGCGCATATTGATGAAATACTTACCAGGACTAGCAGGGAAAGTGATGTTATAGACAGCCGCCAGGGCCGCCTGTGCTGCTCGTATCTTTGCCATCTTCTTATTGCGGCCTGATCCTTCAAATATCCTTCCTTCGAGATTGACTGACATGACGAACGTCTTGCAGTGGCTTTGTCCCGTCTCGGAAACAATGTCGTACTTGATGCCTGGCAGAATTTCGTTCAAAACAGATACAGAGTTTTTACCAGCCACCGATGAATTCTTTCCGGCGGAACCATTTGGTGGTAGGAGGTCATCGGCCGCCATCATATCGGGAGAGACGTCTTGGGAAGTGTCTCCAGTTGAAGGGAAGCCATTCTCATCTTGTGGCTGACTCCTAAGATAAAGCAGAACCCTGTCAGCAGCACTGAGCTTTGCGTGTTTCTTGGTTCCACCCTCACCATGAAAAATCTAAACAACAACAACAACACAGATGGCAATCTCAGGACAATTGACAAAGTTTTCTGTAACTTAGAAGCACTCTCTTGTAGGCATCATGAAATTTCTGATTAATAATCACGCCTATAGCGTCACTAAGAATGCAGAAGACACCAATAAAAGCAACACCATAATCAAAAAAATCACATATATTTCAGAAGCACAGGAAAAGTCTTATTTATAGGTCTATTTATAAGTCATGTAAGAAAAGTTACTGGATAAATGATGCTCAAATATAAGACAATTCACACAACCACAGGGCTACCTACCACAAATCAACATATCTTGAAGCTAGACATCATTTCACAATTGTATCAATCTAAAATGCTGCATGAATAATTGCATCCTGTGCCAAATGCAAATCTGCTGCCCCATTCCGATAGATCAACTTAGTCATCAGCTCAAACCATCTCTTCAAAACTCCTCATAAATTTGCATCAGAGGACATTTTACCGTACAGGTTACGGACGACTAAGTCTAAGCTGGAGGAAAAAAGGATTTTTGTTGATCGATGCATCTTTATTTTTATTATTCCTTGATGATGATGAGTTCTCTGCCCAAAGGAAGCAGGTTCATTGTGACTTTCACGCCCCTGGGGATGAAATTAGTGAGGTGGTTTCCCGTTGCCTTTCTCACAGACAATTGTGGGTGAACAACTTGTCCAAGGTCAATACGTAGTGACTTGAGGTATATTTTAACCTGCGACCCTTCGGTCACAAGACGTCGAACTTACTGCTAAGCCACCACGTCCCTGTGCTAGCCGGAGATTTTTACATCTCTGAAATAAGCCACATTTGGAAAGTGAACCGCAGTCCACACGCTCTCTTTCACAGAGTCGCGTGAGACACGGCCAACGCTCATACCGATGTAGCTAACCGGACTACTTTTAGGGTTAGGGAGCCTTAAAAAGCAGATCTTCAAGGTAGGCAACTCAGAAGCACTTCAGGCACAACCGCGGTTCAAAAGAACAGTTTTGAGATTCCTTACCAGTCCCTTGTGCATTACAATTTATCTATTTTAAACATTTAATTTTATTATTGAGTTTTTATGTAAGGTAATCTGCTCAGAAGCACTCTCAATCCAACCACAGCTAAAAAGGCAGTTTTTAAGTGATAAAGGAACATTGTGGCGACCTCTGGGCACCGGTTGAAGCGCAAGAGGGAGTCCATTCCAGGTTATAGAGCCGGCCAATCAGAAAGAGTGCCACTGCATTATACCTCACTCCACGAGTGCGGGGTGAAGAGCTCAGCTTGATCAGTCGATTAAAGAGCAGATCATCGCTAGACACCAAAGGTGGAACAACAGAGCTCACGCAGGTATATGGGAGCCAGATACATTAACCATAGCTGCGCAATGCATCTATTGTATGTTGAAAGAATTTCTTCCTGTTATATACAAATACATTTTAATCGCTGTGTAAAATGCAATATACAAAATGCGCTTACCAGATGCAACTAAAGCTCCCCTACTTACTTACTGAACGTTATAGTATTCATCATTTTCTTACCAGTCCCTTGTACTGAACCTCCATCAAAAACACTGGGTTGTGAACAGGACCAGACTGTGAAATCACTTTGTACTCCAGACCGGGATATAACTCGTTAAGCAGCATAAGCGCATTCTTTGTTGGACTATCGTCGAGCCGTCCGACTGTTCTCGCCGTTTTTCTTCTCTTCTTCTTCGGCGGCTGAACACCTGGAGCCACATCTGAACCAGGACGCTTACTAACAGAAACGCTGTCAACTGTCTCACCTTCGACCATCTCGTCTGGTTTCTGTTGAACTGCATTTTCACATTTCACGAACTGGACTTCATCATCCGACTCCATAGTCAATGCTACACAATCAGAAATATATATATAGTACTACAGCACAGAGAAAATGATCTCTATTCCCACTCTAACTTAAACTACAGCCTTGACTTAACAGCTTCAGTTACAATGCAAAAAATGCGAAAAAGCAAGGTCTTCTTTACATCTTTGATAAAAAAAGTCACTTCAAGTTTAAAAGCATTCAAACTGAATTTGTTTAGAGATAATCAATGTGACAACAAAGAAATAAACTTAGAGAAAATGTAAGAGACAATTTTTTATATGGTGTCTCATATGCAGAATAACTCAGGTTACAGGATTCTGAGATGAGAACCTGGAGAATATGTGCAGCAGAAATAAGATTAAGATGGCTACAGCTGATTTGCAGATACTGTAAGACTACAAACAAATGAGAAATTTAAGATAGTTCTTGAAGTGAAGAATAACAAGACAAAACTCCAATGCGTGAATGGAAGGATATACTGTTGACAGGGCACTACGATCAAGATCTTAAATATTTCAGTTAATTTATATAGATGACTTCTATAGTGACTCATATAGTACTGTAGCCAACATAGTGTGCCAAGCACAAATTGATGGTAACATCGAGTAAATCCGTCATCAAAAGAGAAGCCAGCTTAAAAGGAAACAGAGTTACCTCCCCTTCACTACATTTTTTACCACTGTTAAGCACTTTCACTTCATAATTCGAAAACTGCTTTTGGAAATTGTGTGCCTTCCTGGTTCTTGCGATTCTGAAAGCTACTTATTCGGTAGTTTGAAGTTGAAGTTTCTTAGCCCTTTGAGAGAGGGATCTTGGACAACTCGGAGCTGACGAAGCTGGTAGTAGCAACTTCGAGTGACCAAATTAATATGCTGTGAAAAATTGAGCTCTTGGTTCAAAATGACTCCGACTGTGAAATAGAAAGAGATATCAGGAAAGTTACCAGAGGTGGAACAGCAGTCGATTCAGGTCAATGGACGCCAATTGTTTACTAGTGCTGAACCAGATGAACTGAGGTTTAGAGGGGTTTAGCACTTTACAAGCAAACGATTTGAGGCCATCAGACCTTGGGGGCCCGCTAGAGTTGTGGTTAACACGCTGGCCAAGAGTGCGAGAGGTAGTGAGTTCGAGCCCCCGTTGGGCGGATTTGCTTTGTAGGCTGCCATTGGCGCCATGTATTGCAGGCGGTCTGCTCAGTTAGTATAGTTAAGAATTGTGTATTCTGTGATCTCTGTTCTTGTAAATTGTTTACACTGCATAATTGTACAATTGTAACCGGTTGCGGTGTGTCAACCGGATTGTTAATAAAGAGAATATTATTATTATTATTATTATCAGAGATGAGAGAGCATTAAAGACACAGAGGATACTGCATCAGTGGGAAAGTAGTTGCTGCAGCTGACCACATGTGTATCTGAAAGGCATTTCAGTTTATTTGTTGGGTTTCATGGATTCGACCGACAAATGACTTCACATAATAAAACATTGTAGACTTTTCTCTATTCATGAGCATTGAGCACTGCAACTATGGAACGAAATTCTTTATACTTTGGAAATTCATCAAAGCTGATCCATTTTAGGAGGCCATTAATTTCGTAAGCTTTATTTGTGTTCTTTATGAATTATATATACATGTATGTTATGAAGCACGTCCGTATACTTCACTGGCTGACAGCTTTATTTTTTAGAAAGGAGTGAAAGTCGAATTTGCATTTGAAAACTGCAATGGCAAAAATTAACTTAGATGTCGCAATCTATCGAATGAATCATAATAAAAGAATAAGTAGAAATTTATTTAAAGTTGCTATAGTGTAGCAGATATTGCTGAAATCGCTATTGCATCTTTTGCATATTTTTTAAGGGTCCAGCCAATCCTGGCAAATTGTCAGGTTTCAGAATACCTGTACAACACTATTGAGCACCAACGTATAATTCAGGCCAAAAACAAAGTTGGATAAATCATCTGTGGTGGAATCAGAAATTGTAATATTGTTGACACAATTCCACATCTGGTATGTCTAGCATCATAAATTATTTACCACTGCATGGGTTTCAGCATTGGTTGAAATAGATTAATAGGTTAAATAGAAGCGGATTGATTAATTTTTTTGGGTTACTACATTATTTTCATCAATCTACTTCACCAGAAATTATTTCCATTAATCCACCAGAGGAGTTTCTAGTGACTAGTGACGAAACTAACCCTAACACTAACCATAACCGACCCTCATGACGCTTGACCTGATCTAACCAACACTCACAACAAAGACTACCCTCTTGGAATATATAGTCTGTGAAGCAATGATAGTGCCGGCACACATAAGTAATGTTCGCCAATCGATTGTGGTAGCGTGAAAATTAGCTGCCGCGCTGCAAACATCACCAAACTTTCTATAACGTCTTCCTAAGACCCTAAGCTTCCAAACGCATCTACTCCCAATGTTCACTGACAATTCGGCGATTGTTTATAAATTTTTAAAAACCTTCATAGAAAACACATGCACATACGCAGAAATCGTCAAAATTTATAAAAAGAATCGCAGGATCCATCAGCGAACAATGGGAGTAGGTGCGTTTGGAAACTTAGGGCCTTAGAAAGACATTACAGAAAGCTTGGTGGCGTTTGCAGCGCGGCCGCTAATCTTCACAAATACTTCGATTGTAAATGAGACAATTTTAAAAAAAAATAGAAGTGGGATTAATGAAAGAAATTTTATGAAATAAAAAATTGCACTGATGAAAAGTAATTAAATTGCTTAAATATAAGCTGAATTGATTAAACGAATTCTTGCCTAAGCGGCAGAGCTTTGGATTGATGAAAAGGGTTTTTGCTGCAGTAGAAGTTGGATTGATGAAAAATAACAATGCCACACTGGGCAATTCATTTACGACGCTAAACGTTTACCTTACGTCGTAATATTTTGGCGCATGCGCATTGTCCAAAATGCATTACTTCCTATCAATTAGCGTCATGGTCGTTTAGGATCGGGTTAGGCGCCTTGAAAGTCACTTACGGTCATGGTTAGCGTCGCAATTAGATCAAATGCTAAATAATTCTGTCGCAGAAGTAATTTAATCATGCGTTGCGTGACGTTTCGCTGCAGAAGCGCCACGCAACAAATTTATCAGAACTAAAACCGAAAGCGTTGACAGACGCGCGAGTATTTTACGGTAAACTCTTGAGAACGATTTAAAATACTCGCACTTACCAAAACCTACTGCGTCAGTAATCAGTTCTTTCGGGCAAAGTGGTAAACACGCACACTAGATACCCGTACTCCAAGCAATATGGCTGCCAACGAATGCTATAAAGTTAGAGCGCAGCGACCTATCCTATCGACGCATCGCAACATGCAAAGCGCTCAACAGAATGACTGCACTAACCCTAAAACTAACCCTAACCGACCCTCACGGCGCCTAACCTGAGCCCTAACCGACCCTCACGCGATAAATAGTCGCTGCGCTGTAATTATATAATAGTCGCTGCGCTCTAATTTATGGCATTCGTTGGCAGCCATATTGTTTGGAGTACGGGTATCTAGTGTGCGTATTTACCGGCAAAGTTACCGTGCTCGTAAAAGCAAATATTCTAACAATCTGCCGTAGACTTTATAAAATTTGACCAGGTTATAAAAATTGAAAGGCCATTTTCTTTTCTCGCTAATGTATCTAAGCAAAGAGATTAGCAATTTACAGAAATAAGTAAGTAACTAAAAGAGAGTAAGTAAATGAAAATTTATAATAATAATAATATTATTATAATATTAATATTATTTCGCTTATTTGGGATGCGACCATTGTCGATACTCTGGCACCTTCGTACCTGACTGAGACTGCTGCAATGGCGGGCGGAGCAGCCGAAATAGCCGCTGCTAGGAAAAAGCTAAAATACGCGGAACTCCAGACAAGATACAGTTTCACTCCGGTTGCGATAGAAACGCTTGGACCTATGGACCAGGAGGGCCTGGCCTTCATCACAGAACTCGGTCGACGATTGTCACGCGTATCCGAAGACCCTCAAGAAACCTTCTTCCTATTCCAAAAGATATCACAAAATGTGCAGTTGTAGAAGCACTTCTGTAAGTTAAAACTATCAAAAAGGTCATTGTCCTCCGATTGAAAGTAATTTACCATGGAGGATGGGAAAGGAAAGAAGGGGTTGTGCGGTTCTAAAAATTCATTTAAAACAGCCCTGCAACGTTGGATTGTTGATGTACTAAGAAAATTTGATTGGAAACCTCGGACAACTTTAAAACTACGTAAACTTAAGCCACGTGTCTTATGTGTAGTTCTGGTAGTCTTGACCCGCTGCGCATGCGCACACGACTATATCGATTAAAATTGTCAGTATGGATGCCGAGTCTGACAACTTTAACAATTGAGACTTTAAAAGTTGTAATTGCATTTTATTTGACTCTTTTGACGAACATTTTATTAACCCTCATACGAGCAAGCGAAAAAGCAACTTAATTTGAACAAAGGGGTCTAAAATAGCTTATATGAATAGTCTGGGTTTTTCTGGGAATTTTTTGGGTTGAAATCTGGGTTTATTTCTGAAACCTCAGTGGCAACACTGCTTCTTACTGAAGGCCATTCCAATATATCCGCCACCTGTGGACGCGCTGGGTAGCAGTTCAGCTTTGCCCCAGTAGACATGGCAAATAATCATTCTTAGGACTAGCCTATCTAATCACTCAGATAGCTAGATTCACAATGTTCACAATATTGCTTTTTAAAATTGAGTTATTACTCTTTCACTCAGTTGTTTTTCGATCGAGTGCTCAACGTGAGAGCAGTTACGTCATATCTAAAAATAGCGTTTGCAATTTGTTCCTATAAATATACGAATTGTCAGTTTTGTTAGTGCCAAGGTGCTTGAGAGTTTGGGCGATTGGATTAAGAAACTGACCCAAAGTAAGAAAAAACGGAGAGTTTAGAGTGTCACTAAATGTAAGTAAATCCTGCATAGCTATCCATTTGAAACGTAGACAGGCGTTATCGCGTTTGCGTAGGCTACTCGGGTTAGTTCGCGTTTCGACTCCACGGGAAGCTATAGCTGGCTATTTATGGAGGGTTACTATCAGTCCGCCCTTTTATTATTGTGACGGGTAAGCTCAATTTTCCCCATTAAAACCGATGTTTTGGGGAGAAACGTCGTTCGACCTAGCGTTGGAAGTTACGAAAAATCCTTGTTTGCTGCACTGAATATCAAATTTGGCAGAATCTGTTGTGTTTGGCGAAACTACGACCTGTTGAATCTACTGCCGGGTTTTTTGTTTGAGAAACGATTTCCAAACCGGATAACGGCTATTAAATTTTAATATACGAAGCCCGTGTTAAACTGCACGTTTAAATATTTTATCGTTTTCGAATTAATAGTAACGACATCATTCGTTTCCGCAAAGATAATTTATTGGAAACGGATCGTCTTTTCTTTGACCGCCTGTAAACAGCCTTTCAGTCACACGCGCTGCGTCTCCGCGTTTAGCTTTAGAGTGGCACTTAAGAAATTTAGAGTTGCGCTTACGAAATTGTTGTATTCACAGCAAATGCGCTAGTTGTAGGATTTATGTTATGTCCAAGGATATTCGGGTACAGTAAACAAAATTCTCTGATGACACATGACACATCAAACATGCCTTTTAGTATCTTTTATGGGTAATCTATCGTTTTAACGGAATTAATTATTTTTCTCATTTCGGAAAACGGAATAGCGGAATAAATTATACGAAATATTTGGGCAGTCACAGCATCATTATTTTTCAACATTCCGGCTTCCACTTTGGCATAAATCATTATCATCAATCAGATTTCCATTTGGTTATTGTGACTAACCGCTCGGTAGGAAGTAAACAGTATGGCGGTCACAGATACACGCAAAATAGAGCGGCCTCAACTCCGGCGATCGATAGCCCAATTTTCCGCTTAATAGTCAATGGTGCAATAAGACAGCAGGCAAAATAAGTAAGTAAGTAAAAGTCCAGCTTTTTCAATTGCATCAGCTGTTTTATGAATCCAACTTCTGTTTCAATAATGATTATTTTTCATCAATCCTGCTCCAATCTAAGCTATAGTATTTTTATTAACCCAGCTTCTGTTTCTCGCCTGTTATTTTCGTCAGCCCAGCTTCTATTTCAAATATAAGAATACCATCATTCAGCTTCCATTACTTAAGCGTTTTTTCATCAATCCGACTTCTATTTCAGATCTAGAAATACCTTCATCACTTACTTACTTACTTCACACAACATCACTGACTGAAGCGGGACCCCAATGTTTCGCGCGGAAACATTGGGCTATCGATCGCCGGAGTTGAGGCCGCTCTATTTTGCGTGTATCTGTGACCGCCATACTGTTTACTTCCTACCGAGCGGTTAGTCACAATAACCTTCCATTTAGTCAAGATTTCATTTAACGAATCCAGCTTCTATTTCAACAATAACAGTTTTTATCAATTCAATTTCTATTTAAATAACAATTATTTTTCATCAATCCAGCTCCAATTTCAGTAATAATATTTTTGCAAATCCCACTTCTATTGCGTGAAAAATTATTTCCTCAATCCGACAAGAATTCTTTTCGTCAATCCAACTTGTATGCTATCATCGCTATATCCCATGCAATGGTGAATAATTAATTCCGCTAAAACGATAGTGGACAAAATGGCAGATAATTAATTCCGTTAAAACGATAGATTACCCTTTTATGGGTGAGAGCTATCCTTATTTTACCATCTAGTTCGTTAGTCATTCAGTTTGTCATTGTCTACATGGACTACAGGCAAATCAAGCAAATTTAACCTGGATAAGTGGAAAGCTTATTTTGAGCAACTGCAAAGTGATCATAGAGGACATAGTTAGGTGGTAGTCTGAAGCTTTTGTTGGCGAGTCTTGTTTGCCTCTTGTCACTTTATGGATGGCAGATGACTCACAAGATGCTGATGGTGGCAATGGTAGAACAAATACTCTTGCCACAGGCCAACAGGGAACATTTTCCTATAGATTGTGAATACTCACATGTTACCAATTTAACATGGTAAGTGAGTTAATTGGTGGATTTTGTTCTCAACTGAAAAACACAGCTCAGACATGTATCATGTGATATTCGACAATGTACTTAATTAGCAGAGATTTAATACTGCATGTGCACCCTCGCATTAGAGCACCCTGCCTGCAGTTTTGAGGGGTTCGCAGTTATAAAATGTTTATGTCAGAGGGCCATTGGAGGTAATCACAGCCCACCCTGGCCCACACTAGTAATGTAGCCCTGTATATGTGCATATATAATCATTTGGCATGTACACTGTACAGCTAAAGATAACTAAACAATGTTGGTTCACAGACTACTTTAAAAACTTAATATTGAGCTGTGTTGTGGAGAGAATACATGTCCAGACAAAGAGCCAATGAAAGATGTGGCTGGGAAACTAAAGATATGCACATCCTATAAATTTGCTCAAGCAGTGACAATCATAGTTCAAGGTGTGACAGGCCATTATGCTTTCACAAAAGGTTGCCTCTTTCATGTAATACTTTAATAACTTACTAATTGTAATTTAATTTTTATGTGTAGTTTTTAGTCGAGTGATATGGCTGAAGCAAGTGACATGTCAAAGAATCAAAAGTCTGAAAGTCTTCACTCAGAATCAAATGGAGGGGAAAAAATCGAAGCTGGAATATTGTTGGATGATGAAGCGGCATCTCAGAACAGCAAAGGACAACAGGATGCTGAGACGACTGAAGGAGGAGGAGGAGGAGGAGGCATCTTTCTTAGAGGTCGAATGTCCTTTCGCTCATTCCACGGAAAACGGTCGAGAAGACGAGGGAACTGGGACGAAGAAATGATGTATACGATGCGTGATCCACCGATGTCGATGGACGATGAGACGATGTCTGCGAGACACAACAATGCTTCTTCCGGTCTTGAGAAAATGGAACCGCCGCCACCGTCGGATGGAACCTTTGATACTCAAGACAATGACAGCGAATCTGACACTGACACTGAATCTGAAGCCATGAGAGACTTCTACAGAAACATCGCATTGTCTCAGGAGCGAAACGCCGCTCTCATAAACGAACTAAACAACGACGACCCAGATGACTTTGTAGATCGTTTCTTACGGTTTCGAGGACAGGGCGACATAATCGACATGCTGATGTGGGACCTCCAGCTTGACGGAGACGAAAGCAACTCGCAGACAACCTACCCCATCGGTGAGCTGAGGACGTCGACTGAGTGCCTCATCTGTTTTAACATCACATCGCTGAACCTACGACCCTGCTGTGCCTTCCCCGTCTGCAACAGCTGCCTCGAGACGTACTTCCAAACTCAGGTGTCTGAAGCAATAGTAAAAATTGCGTGTCCGAACACCGACTGTGCACAGAAGGTGCACCGCGATGAGATACTCGCGCGGCTCAGTGTCACAATGAAGGTGAAGTTCAACCAGTTCCTCGTGGATGCAAACAAGGAGCCACACCGTAAGACATGTCCGAGGTGCAGTAGCATCATGACGATCGACCTGCAGTTATTACGCGAGCCACTGGCAAAGAAGTTTGGAGTGCAAGTGGGTTGTGCTGACTGTGGCCTCGACTGGTGCTTTCCGTGCCAGGCGCCGTGGCATGAGGCGATGAAGTGCAAAGAATATCGTCGTGGAGACAAGCTGGTTAAGGCGTGGGCACTCGAGCGTCCACATGGTCAGTTCAACGCACAGAAATGTCCAAAGTGCAAGGTGGGCTAAAGAGTTAAAGATACTTTGCTTTTTCTTTTAAATAATTATTCTGTTTAATATCCATTCTATGTGTACCACTAAGGCATCAAGTGGTTGTCCTTAATGATTTGCTGATGGCATGTGGCTTGGGAGACTTTGCAAACCAAGGAAAACCATAATACCAACCGCTGGGATTTGCAACTTTTTATACGTGCAGCCAAGCAACAAAACTAAGATTAGACGAAAAAAGTTTGCTGTCTTACTAGAGACATGAGAAGGCAACTACGATGTAAGAAGACAGAAGAAACATTGATGATTGAAAATCTCTTACCTTTACTTCCGATGCTCACAATCTTGATATCTATGTTTGATTCACAACTTTCCTTCTCTAACCACATCTCTAACCTATCACGTTCCTGCTTCATGCTCATCCATGACCTCAGCCGCATTCGACCCATGCTTGATTTCAAAACCGCTTCCACCATTGCTACGTCCATCGTCCACTCAAAGCTTGACTAAATTGCAATTCCCTGTTCTTAAACCTTGATTCCACACAACTTAATCGCCTCCAACTGATACAAAATTCTCTAGTTAGAGCCGTCACCAGAACACCCAGACATCATCACATCACCCCTGTCCTCAAGTCACGTCACTGGCTGAAAATCCCAGAGCGAATCCACTTCAAAGTTCTCTCCTTAACCTACAACTCCTTACAATGCTCACAGCCCAGTTCCTCCACCACCATTACTAATCACACACCATCACCTTTCTCAGGCTCCTCTATCCATCACACCTCGAGCTTTTCATTCGAAACTGCAGACACTCCTTTTCAAGAACTCTTACCCTGTCTCATCTGATCCTCCACCTTCCAATTGCCGACCAAGACGACACTCGCCTTAGTAGCTGTTCCGCCCCTCTGATCCTAATGCAACTCAACCCGGACCACCATGGACTACTCACGGACAACCCTTTTTACTCAATGAAGCGCTCATGAATAAGCTGGTGCCCCGCGCCTGGGTTTCGAGTGGCGCTTTAGAAATTTGGAGATTACGATTAGGCCAAAAAAATAATGTTGTGTTTCCGGTAACAGAGCTCTAAAAAATTGGGTAGGTAGGTCGGAAAATATTTTTATTTTGGTAAAATATTTTTATACAGTGACTGTCCGAAAAATTATACCCACTACTCTTTTTTTGCATAAAGGTACACGCTGCAACAAAGTACGTGTTCTAAGCAAGTATAAACTGCCTATTTCCTGACTGTCTGCACCTAAAACTGCCCTAGAAAACAATTCTATTAATTTCATTTTGACATTTTTTCTGGTAAGATAAAGTGGGAAGGGAAGGGGAAGATGAGTGCAAACAGAACATCACTCCTAGGGGTCGTTCCAGATTGGCCGAGCCAGTGACTATAGTTACACCTAGAGGTTGCTAGATTTATTTTCCCTAGTCACCGTTAGAGGTGGCTCAAGTGAGAATGATAAGGCTAGAGGTTTCTCAAGACTGGCAGCCAGGAAGTAGTCAGGAGTGAAACTCTAATGCAGTGTCCACGCTGTAGTCGGGAGCGCTTCTGAGTAGATAGCTTGAAGAGGCGCTATAGAAATCGAGAGATCAATAAAATAAAATGAAACATTCTATTCATTTGAAAAATTTTCTATTTGGCCATGCTAGAGTTGGGAGCCCCTCTGAGTAGTTAACTTGAAAAGGTGCTATATAAATACTTGAATGAATGAATGTTAAATTCTTCACCAAAGGGTGCTCGAAATAAACGGGAACTGCTCAGTGAGCGGAAGAGAGCAGAGTTAGAAGAAGAGAGCACTCTGAGCACAAAAGGCACAGTAAACACAAGAGCACAGTGAGCAAAAGAGAGCAGAAAGAGGCAGAGAGCAAAGGAGGGCACAGTGATCAGCCTGGTCAGCTTAGGAATAAAGTGAGCAAAAATGGACTGTCTTAGGACGGAAGCAAGTTAAACTATAAACTTGCAGCAGGCTGTGTATAGCCATAATGTGCTACAGGCTAGATGGCCCTGTACTCAATGCCTGCAACAAGCTACCGTGAGAAAACCCTCCTTTCAGATCTATTACTCTCCTCCCCCCATCCACCCCACAACCGCCTGCTGTGTCAAACTGACCGTGGGAAACTATTGATTGCTCTAATTAACAGATCATTATATACCTTGAAAGACGACTGCTTACGATCGTCGCCTGGCTTAGTGAAGGCTATAATTTTGATGTTCCAATTGTACATCTCATATACGGGAGGCAATGTCAGAGTAAATAAAAAATTTCCACAAAATTTTCCGAGTTGCGACAATAAAAGTGAGTCGGTCGGGCTACTGGAAACACAACATTAGTTTTTTGGCCTAAGATCCAACTCTATACGGAAGGCAATGTCACCGTATTATGTCAATAAAAATTTAAAAAATTTTTTTTTTTACAAAAATATTTTTTTTAATAAATTTTTTTTAAATAAAAATATTTTACAAAATTATTTGAGTCGCGGCAATAAAAGAGGGTCGGTCGGGTTACCGGAAACACAACATAATTTTTTTTTGGCCTTACGATTAAAAGAGTGCAGGAAGTGTGTAAAATAAATTGAGGCAACTTACAGTGTGGCCTTGTTTACATGCCCCTAGTGAACACAAGTCATTAGTTAAGCAGTGGCTGGTGATTTGTATTAATTAATGCTCCAGACAAGAATCAGAAACTGAAATCTGTAGTATTGGCTATTTCAGTGCCATTGACCTTTTTCCACACAGCTTGGTCTTGGTTTGAGAGGGGCAGTACCAGACATGTTTCCTCACGACATGGAACAGACTTCCTCCCATTATTCGATCGATCAGTTTAGTCGACTCTTTTAACTCTACGCTAAAAACACTCTTCATCTCTATGGCTTATCCTGCCTGTTAGCTGCATTTGCAAGGTGTCCTTGTAATGGCATTGCCATATTGCAGCACCATAATTCTAGTCATGAAAATTGTTATTATTGTTATTATTATTATTATACCTCAAAAACAAAGATCATGAAAGTGGAAAAATCGGGGGAATCGAGATAAAACATTACAGTTGGGGAGGATCTGATAGAAGAGGTAGAAGACTTTTGCTATTTGGGAAATTTAATTGCAAACAATGGCAGCTGTGAGAAGGAAATTAGAGTCTGCTATTGGCCCACATTTGGAAGATTGAACAGCATATGTAAAAATAAAGGATTAAGCCTAAAAACAAAGACAAGATTAAATACAAAGCCTTGATTCTGACAACATTGCTGTATGGATCGGTGACATGACCTATGACTAAAGCTATAAATCTGAAGAAGTTAGAGGTGGCACATCAGAAATGGCGGAAAAGGATATTAGGGGTCACTTGGAGTTGGAGAGATAAGATAAAAAAAATGAAGATATAAGAAAGAGAACGCCTTATGGAGAAAATGGAGGATATATTGAGAGATCGCGATGACTGAGATCGACACAGATTGGACAATGAAAGAATTCCAAAGCAGACACTGGACTAGACACCGACACGGGATGGGAGAGAAAACATTGGAGACCGAGAAAGACTTTGCGAGACATGGTCACACAGGATCTGGATGATGGTGGAATGACGTGGGAGGAGGTTGAGAGGATTGCGGAGGACAGAGTGGTGTAGAGGAGGAGCTGTGTCGCCCGATGCGCTGTCAGCACGTGGGCGCATGGAAGGACTAGGGTCTAAGGCAGTGCTGTCTAACCTTTTTGGCACCATGGGCCGCAGAAGCAATAATTCTTGAAGCCGAGGCCCGCAACAGTAGACTCAAAAGCAGCGGGCTGATATTTATTGATAATTATTAGCTGTATTGATATTTATAATGGAATGATTATAACGCGTAATGAATAATAGCATGTATGCACCATTGCACATGCTATGTTGTTTGGAATGCTTTATAATAGGTCAGCACCAAAAAGTATAAGGTGGCATGTATCCTGCAAATCATTCATCGGCCTAGTTGTTTTGGTTCAGCTCCACTTTATGGCTATTAGACTACAAAGATAAGATAAGATAAGAATATTCTTTAATGAACCAATAAATGCTATCCGCATTTTTGGTGTACAGGCATGTTATAATAATAAAAAGTCATCTCAGGTTCAAGGAGCAGCCATAGTCGACGTAAAGAAAGAGACGAAGGCATCGCCATTCGTCGGCCCTCTGAAACTCTTTTCGATTGTTTTCCTTCCAGCCCTCCTCACTAAACCTACGATATCCGATATCTCTCGAAACTAGCGGTCGCAACGATGTACAGACGAGCTGGATCTCTGTGTACACATGATCTCAGGAACTGCATTGAAGTGAACGGCTTTGGATGTTTTGCGAGATTAATTTGATTCAGTTCAATCCTGCTCCAATTTAAACATGAACATTTTCATCAATCCAGCTCCAATTTAAGCTATCCAGCTTCCATTTAAGTAAAAATGATTTTTTTTATCAATCTGACTACTATTTAGCAAGAAATACTTGAGAATGCAAAAATTCTTTTCATCAATTCAACTTGTGTACGACCAACATATCATATGTATTTTGAACTTACCACTTATATGCAATTTATGTTCTACTTGGGAGGAGTCATGTCCTGGATTTTGTCTGCAGGGGGGGTGGTGGTGGTGGTGTCCGTTCCCTGGCATTCTGAGCTGATATCAATTCATCTAGTAAGCACAGATGGCAACAGGAAAAATTCATAGAGAAGAGAATTTGATGCACCTCATAGGAATCAGTCTGATGCTTCCAGCGGAATTGCGTTAAATCGCAGGAATGTTAAGGCTGTGCACAGCAGATTAGAATTTATGCTATTAGACAGTTCTTACATAATTATCTATTGGACAAAAGAGACGTTTTATTTGCGCCTTTATTTGCAGCATAATACTGACATCAGGAACTGATGATGGTGGTGGTGGTGGTGGTGGTGGTGGTGGTGGTGTTGATGATGATGATGATGATGAATTGATGATGATGATGATGATGAATGCAATTAGTACCACTTTAAGAGAGATTAGCCAGAAGCACTGACTACTTATAATCGACTATACCGGACTAAATCATGTTTATTTAATCTGTTCACTTTATGTCGAAAGGTCTGCTCTGCATCTGTACATGTCCAAACTATCATCCAAACTGTCTTTGTTGAATAGCTGTGTCTATATGATTTGTTTGACAACCTGATGACTGTAGTCATCGTAACTAATCTAATCTGTCAGCTGATCTAATCTAATCTTATGACTTCTATAGTGCCATTTTAATCATGATTCATGATTCCGTAGACATCAATCAATAATGATCAGTTTAAGTGAAGACCATCTTGAGACGAGATGACACAATTCATTGGAAAAGTTTGGAAGGGTTGGACAAACCAGAAACCAGGCTACATGGTGGGTGCTGATCATGTATGTCGTAAGAGAGAAGTTCAAAGTCTGAATCTGACAATTTAACGATTAATGTCTAATGCATTGGTTGTCCACTGGTTTTTACTACACCCTGGTCGTCAAAGTGTCAATTAAGGTTTGGTTTGAACCTTCATTGCACTTATATTAGCCGTGTGCTGGCATTTACAGTGACTTGTATCAAACTGTACTTTGACCGTCGTGTGTAGTTTGTTGTGATCCTGTTCATTTCATTTAGCGAATGCATTTAATTTCAGACTCTGTCTATGTCTATGTCTAACTACATGTTGACAACATTGGCTGTGAATCATTCTGGTTGGTATGTTTTTGGGTCTACACAACAGGATGTTAAGGGTTTGGAAGGAAGATAAACTTAGAAGTCTGCAGTATGCTTTGCCTGTAAGTTTGAAAGTCACCAGTATTTCGCATAATTTATTCTGTTTCATAGCAATTATTGCTGCCTTCGCGATTGAGACAGACAAAATAGAAGACAGTTCAATCAGTCAATCAATCAATCAGTTAATCAATCAATCCATCAACTCGTTTATTTGAAATAATTAAAGATGACATAGACGCAACTTAAACAATATTGTTTAGCAGGACATTTGCAGAGACAGACACAACGTAAAGATAAGAGACAGAAAATACTTACCGGTAAATGTACTTATAAAGAATATAATAATAATCATCTTTTCTTTAATTGAACGCCTGCAAACACACTGCGCTTTACATTTACAAGTTATGCAGTAATCTTAATTAAACTTAACTACTAACTGAACAGACAGGCGCTGATTGTCTGCAGAGGTATTGAGTATGGAAATAAGGCAGTCTGATATAATTAGACATAATTAAAGCCAGGTTGGATTGATCATAAGCCTTCACAGTTATTATGTTATTATAGTGTGTGTGTGTGTGTGTGTGCGTGTGTGTGTGTGTGTGTGTGTGTGTGTGTGTGTGTGTGTTGCTTGCACCTTTGAAGTAGGGCATAGCCGGGGGCTGACCCGGATACCCGGATATGCCGGGTATTTGACACCCGGCAGATAACCGGACTCGGTGATGAAAGGTCTTCCGGGCCGGGTGGTATATATGAATAGCATACCACGCATCAAAGGACTTAGAAGCTAACCGGCAAAATCTCTCAACTGCCTTATAGTACAATGAACAGACAATCACAGAACAGACCGCCTGCTGATGACTGCTTTATATTAGACTATCCTATTTCAAACAGCCTACCAGCAAGAGGACAGGGAAAGAGGAGGGGAGAGTTTGTATCACCCTCTTCCATGGCTATATAGGTCGGCCAGTGGTTGTCTGTCATTAATCCCTTATCTCTAAAGTCCGTTTCCTCTGTCAACTCTCATTCCATGCTGTCTCTCCTCCTTCCTCCTTCTGTCTTTCTCCTCTACTACCCCATCTTCAGAGGAGCAGTGGTAGACAGTTAAGGAGAAGAGGAAGGGGATTAGTATATATATATATATATATATATATATATAATACATATAATTATATACATATATATAATACATATAATTATATACATATATATATATTTAAATATAAGAGTGGAACCCTCTTTCATGCTTTCTCCCCTCTTCTTCCTTCCTCCTATTTCTCTTCTATTACCCCCTCCTCTTCCTCCTGTTGCTTGGCTGTTTGAAATAACTAACAGGGAAGAGAAAGGAGGTGATGAAGGAGAAGGGGAGGAACAGTGGTAGGGGTTAGGGAGAAGGGAGGGGAAAAGAGCGTATATACAGGTGCTGCTTAGGTGGCCAGGCCCAGTGGTCATCTGTCAATAATCCCTTATCTTTAAAGTCTGTTTGGTCTGTCATTCAAGTCAGAGAGACAAGGACTTGTCAGAAGGGATACCTTCCACCTGTTGATATGATTCTGCAGCCAAGCTTAATAGGCCACCTCCCTAATATGACCATGTTTACATCTCACAGATTAAGGGATGGTACACTTTGAACTATGTCTACATGTAGTTGGAATGCATGCACCACAGAAGCAGGACTGTTTATCAGGGGTCTTTGACCTCCTCTTGCCTTACTGGACAGAGATCAGCATTTCTTTAATATAGAATGATTGTATCAACAGAATTCATGAACAGATATTACTGGCACCTCTCAATCAATAACCCCCAGCAGAACTCAACTGTAGTAAAACTCTGAAACTCAATTCCACCAAAGGCAGCTAACAAACTGAGTGGTGTTCGTTTGACAGCATTCAAAGTTGGGACATACTATTCAGTTTAGAGATTAACGATTACTTTTAATACCCGGACCCGGTACCCGGACCCGGCAGATTTTATACAAACTACCCGGACCCGGTACCCGGTTGAAAAACGGCACCCGGCTATGCCCTACTTTGAAGTTCTTAAACTTCAACAGTGTAAGTTGCAGATTCATGGACTTGGAGCAATATAACGCTCACACATAGTGTAAGTTTGTGAGTGTCAATGCATGTGGTAGATTATTCAGGACATATAACGCTCTCAGATGACCCTGATCAATGCAGAATACAATGTTCTTTGATTTATCAGCAGTTCACACAGAGCATTCAGTGTAAATCTAGTCACAAATTAGTTGAGCAGTGTATTTTGGTACGTGTGGTATGTAACAAGACACTTTATGTAACTGTGTCTGTCAAAGGTGTTGGTCATCATGGCTGTGAAACGGATGTTGTGACAACAAAGATTCATGTCCCAAATACCATATGACTAAGAAATCGTCCGGATTAGCAAAATATCTGTTGAAAAACTTTAAAATGACTTGTGATGAAAGGTTGCGTACATGTTTGCTATAATTGTGTTTGTGTTGGAATGTAGACGCCTGCACGGTCATCTGAGAGACTTGACCCATGACCCGTCTCCTCTTCCTCCTCTTCCTCCTCTTCCTCCTCTTCCCAACCGATTTCCTAGTTTTAACAAGAGCAGACTTTACTCTTTTCAACTCTATCCTCTGATTCCTCTCAAACCCTTGTCACATCCTTCACGACCTTCATCCTCATCACAAGGTCACTCCATACAAAATACTCAATGATCTCACATGATCTCACGTGATCTCACATGATCTCACGTGATCTCACATGATCTCATATGATCTCATATGATCTCACGTGATGATCTCACGTGATGATCTCACATGTGAGATCATGTGAGATTCATCACCCTGTAGACCTAGAGTTGATTCATCGAAAAAAGCTTTATTACAGGAATGTTTTATGACTTTGCATAAATGTTTCTATTATTTATTTCTTCTGTGTGCTTCGGTGCATTTGCTGTAGTCTTATAGCGAACATGCTTGCTTGCTTCGCAGTATGCAAGTGGATGCACAACAACCACGTGTTTTAAAATGGAATAATAATAATAATAATTCCGTGTATTTATCATAAATACTTCGTTACGTTTTATAGGTCTTCATTCAGAGAAGCACAGGCTGTGACCACATGACCTGCTCGCAGTGCAATACGCATTTCTGTTACCAGTGTGGAGAAAAATTCCGAGAGTTCAAGTTCATCGGTAATCATTACAGTCGTCTGAGCATATTCGGATGCAAATATCTGTACGACAAAGAGAAGCCAATCGAAAGGAAGTTTGTGCGAGGATCAATTTTTGGTCAGTAGTTTTTTTGACAATGTTCACATGGTTTGAATATTCATTCTTATGCAGTATTATTGTTGATTTTGATATTACTTGTTAAGATTCTTTCTTTCCTGATGACTTCAGGCTGGTAGGGTGATTCATTAATTGTAGGCAGACTTTTATTTTAGGGATGTTTGACATCAGTAGTTTGTCATTTTGCTTCATCTGTGTGACATTTGACTTTGATAAATACCAGTCTTAACTCTCGTCTAGTGCACAAGTATCTTCGTCATCTCATCCACTTGTTCACTTTAGCAGAACTTTCTTCGTCCACTACACTCACGTCACAGACACACATCGTCCACTCCGCTCTTTAAACAGATTTGAACTTCTAGTACCTCCTACTAGAACGGCTATGGCTCAGTCCCGTTCCTTTACATCAATTGGCCCCTCTCTTTGGAATACGCTCTCCCCTTCTATTCGATCTCAACTTCTGACAGGTAATCCCTCCTCCTCATTTTCTTTTCTTAAAACCTATTTTTTCTCTTGTGGCCTTGCGCACTGGGAGCGCCTCTGAACGGTTCACCCTAGTAGAGGCGCTTTATAAATGTTTTTATACAATACAATACAGACATGTTTTGTTCCGCGAGCACAAGCAAGGACTGCTTTGGCCAACACTCGAGCTTTATTCTGCACTTTGTAATTATCTCTCTCTCTCTCCATTGATACGTTCCTTGTTATTAACTGCTACCCAAAGCACATCTTTCTGCTGTCTCAAAACTACTTTCTTTTCTCTGAACCTTTTTTACTGGGAGTGCCTCTGGTTAGTGTGCACTGTGGGAGGCGCTTTATAAATTAATACAATACAACACAATTTGGAATCAGAGGAACAAAATCTTTACATTTTTCACTTGCTTAATAATAAATAATAATGATGACAGTGACATACCATTGCAGGGACGCCTCACATGAAACTAAGTACTTTGTTGTTTTTGACTTTTGATTAGTTACTTGGGATCAGGTGAAATAAATCTTTGTTGTTGCTGTTGTGAAACTATCTGATTGATTCTGACGATTTGTGGTTGTTGTCTAGGAGCAAAGCTGTTGGCGGCTCCCATTTTGGGTGGCCTGGCTCTTGGAGCGGGGGCTGTCGTGGCTGGCATTGGTCTCATCGTTCTACCATTCTACGGTGGATACAAGCTGCACAAGAAGCTTCAGCAGACGAGACAGATGAAGCGACACCGAGCAGAACTGCTAAACTACCGTCTGCGTAAGCTGGTGATTTCGTTTCTAATTTGGTCGCACGCATAACAAATGCATTACATTCCTACATTCATGATTTTTATAATTCATGTATTTATGGCTTCTGTGAATTGTAATCAGTTTGAAATTAAATAAATATATTATTATTATTAGTTTCAGATTGTGTATTTTAGTTTGTGTAAATTAGGGCTGTTGTTCGATTAAAAATTTTAATCGAAATTAATCGCGCGATTAATTTTTTTAATCACAATTAACTGCAAATTAATCGCAATACATTACCTTCAAATATATTAATCTTACTATTTTCTAAGAACCTCTGAAGCATAGGCTAACATTTTAATGACTGAATGTATTCTTTCTATTGCAAACATATTCAATAACCTTTGGCTTAGGCCTATTGAATTTCTGCATTTAGTTTATTGAACAGTTTTGTATGACAGACAGAATTGAAACACTGTTCAAATCAGTCAACTGCTCAAAATTCGTTAATTTTTTTATTTGAGCCACCTTTAATTAAAATGACATAGGCCTAAATGTGAAATTTGACAACCGTTTTCTGACTATCAAAATTAATTATTTATTCAGCCAATTGTATAGGCAGACCAGTTTATTTACATTGGTCGGTTCAAGGGTTGCTCTTATTACTTAACGATAGGTCTACTATTGAACCTCATTATTTAGTCACAATTTTTCACAAGATGTTGCGGTTGTTGCCAAACCTCGTCTCAATTGTCCTTCTGTAAACATTTATCATTTGATACCTGGATTCATTGGTCATCTCATGGAGTTCAACCAACGTAGTGTGACGGGGAGAGGAAACAACCTTAGTGGACGATGCAATGCGGCCGATGTCGGCGACTCATCGTTAGCGTTTAACGCATGTTTTGGTTCGCATGCAGGTGATAATTGAGCAAAGAATAGCTACGATAATACTCAAAATCTTTTTTGGAATATTTGCCTAAGAATGTATCACTAGCCTCAGGGGCGGATCCAGGGGGGCCAATCCGGCCATGGCCCCCCATTTAAAAATTGCATGGGACGTGGCCCCCCATTTGGTTTCAACAAGCCATTAAATAAATGTAGTGGGAGAGAACAACAGGCCCCCTATTACAAAATCGCACGGGACTTGGCCCCCCCGTCGATTCAGCGGCGGATGTTTCCCGAAAAACTAGTCGATGACTAAAAAAAAAGAAAAGAAAAGAAAAAAAGGTCATCAGTTTTTTTCGGCGGATGAAATGGTATTTTTTTCCCCGGAAAATTCGTCGATGACTAAAAAAAAAAAAGTCATCAGTTTTTCGGCGGATGAAATGGTATTTTTTTCCTGGAAAATTTGGTCGATGACTAAAAAATTTTTCTCCTGTCTCACAAGACCAAAAATTCTGGCCCCCCCTTCGAAAATTCCTGTATCCGCCCTTGACTAGCCTTAAGCATGAGCTTTCCGTTTACAACGGGGTTTTCTGCCTCTAATCCCATTTTAATCAGATTTAATTAACGCGAACGATTAATGCGTTAAAAATTTTAATTGCAAATTTTTTTAACGCGTTTATCGCACGCGTTAACGCGATTAAGTCAACAGCCCTAGTGTAAATGCTTAATTTGACCAATTAGGAAAGTTTTCGCTTTTGTTCCATTTGCTACTACTTGCAGCATCTGCTTTGTTTATGGATCATGCGACGAGTGATTGGTGAGAAATGTCTGTTGTAGGCACGCCATATCCTGAGTGGGAACCGAACAGACCCCAGAGTTTCCCAAACATTGTCATCACCGAACACATGTCCACGAACGAAGAGAGCGGCCTTAGTGCTGCTGCTGCTGCTGCTACGCCATCTAATCAGGATCTGCACAAGGATGAAATCGACAAACTTGAGAGAAGCTTCTTTCATGCGGCGAAAGCAGATTCGCTGATGCGTTGTGGCACCAACGTTGCCAAGGACGACGGTGATCAGTCATCCGTGGGCGATGTTTCTTCCGATGCTTCCGTAACAGGACGACAAGTCGTGGCGGCTGAGGACGATCATCCCAGCATCATTTCGAAAAGTCCTGACCAGTCAACCATTGAAGCTTATTTTCGACTGAAGGCCTTGTCTGAAGGCCGTTTCGAAACAGCAGCCGAAGCCGACACAGGCGATTCCAGCATTACGAAGACTCTGCTCCACTCTGACCCCGCCATTCCTGCCACGACAGCGAGCAAGGGCGAAGAAATTGCCGAGCGGGTTCGCTTCGAAATGCCCCTTCTCGTCGCATCAAAGCTCGGCGAAATATTTGTCTGACGGTTGTCATGCTCTATTTCGGTTCTCATCATTGCCATATTGATTGAATTACAGGCTGCTGCTGCACCATCCAGTATGGTTACTTTCAAACACCGTTTGATTTTCATTTTCTGCATTTGTGCGCTTGCACACTTCAGCTCACTTGAAAGCCATTTAGTTCAGCTGCTGCTGCTACTCTTACTCAACTTTTGCGTCCAATGATGGTGGTGCTTGTTGCCAGCAAACAGAAAATTGGCAGATTTTATTCACTGTGATTTAGACTTTGATAAAGTAGATCATCCGGTTAGCTCATGATGAACAAGATCCCGTGATTGTACTATTCTGTGATCCATTGGATTAGTTGATCCTTTAAACTAAATTATATAATTATGCTTAAGATTATTATCTGTGCGATTTTCATAGAATTTGTCAGATTATTATCATGTTATTGGAATATCATAAACCATTGGTGTAATCTCTTGTGTTAGTCTGAAGCAGCTTCTTCTTTGAAGGTCAAAGGAGCAAATGATTATTTGGCTTGACTACTATTATTAGTAAATGTAGTTTTATTATCAGTAATGTTGTTTAGTTTTAATTTCTTTATCTTATGAAAGGTTATGTTTTAAACAGATCATCATGTTCCCTGGGGGGAAAATGTGTATGCTTGGTAGCATTCTCATTGGAGGTTCAGGTCTGGGTTTTAAACCATTTCTCATTACATGACTTTCCATCATCCCAAGACAGCAGCTTAAATGCTTAAATGTTTACGTGGTAGTGATTGCATCGTGGGAGCTGACTGTATTTTCTCGTTATTACAAACATAACTGCAGACTATCGTTAAGTAAAGTTCTAAACAAGTTGTCGTTATTGACAAATCTTTCAGACTTTATGGGACTGAAATGATTTGGCGACATCATTCGATCATGATTAATGTGCAATTGGTTGTCTTTATCAAGATGCAGCACAGAGTAGAACTCGAGTATCTGGTTAGCAGCCCTTCCTCCGTTTATGATTGGGTGTGGATTGAAGTCTGATCATCGTACACATTGTAGATCAGCAATTGCGTGTATTCGTTATTTCCATCATCTCTTCAGACAGGGAACTCGTTTCTAAGTCGTTTCTCTAATAACGTCGGAATCTCAGAACAACGGATATGTGAAAACGCAAATCTAGTCTGCAAAATTGTTCTGGTGCTGAACCGGATGCTTCTTTGCTGACTCTGCGTCAACGTAAAACACTGAATTATTTTATCTCTAACAATCTGCGTATCAGTCAGATTAAGTTTAGCGCAGGCGCACATATTATGTTCGTTGCAGTTCATATTAAACACATCTACGAGAAGAAGGTTTCAATCTGCACGCATGGTTTTGCAACGTAAAATATAATCTGGAAGTTTGTGTTTGTTAGTCACATTTATTACTTTTAGATTGCAAAGCTTTCTAATATTTTATATTTAAAGTAGTTCTATAAATGAAATGATTTGGCGACATCAATGGAATGGACTGTTGAATGTTAGAAGGTACTTAACAAGGGTTTGGTTACGATGTATTACAGATTTTGTTTTGTACATAGAGACTGCAAAGATTAGGAAGTCTGTTACTATGTAATTATAATAATAATACAGATTCCACTAGTACTCCAAATTTGCCTTGCATTCATATTTTCAAAATTATACTAGTTCTGTAAGCTCATGACCTTGGTGCACTCTTGTTTCAAGGTAGGCATTGGAATCTCGTGTTACGAAAATCATGTGAGATGATCCCATTTAATCACCAAAATCATGTGAGATGATCCCATTTAATCACCAAAATCATGTGAGATGATCCCATTTAATCACCAAAATCATGTGAGATGATCCCATTTAATCACCAAAATCATGTGAGATGATCCCATTTAATCACCAAAATCAAGTGAGATGATCCCATTTAATCACCAAAATCATGTGAGTTGATCCCATTTAATCACCAAAATCATGTGAGATGATCCCATTGATACGGCTTACTTTCAAAACGAGGCAGCTATGACGTATTTGTCGATCTCTAACTCAAGATGAAGCTCATGCTCTTCTTCATTCACTTGTCATCTTCGTTCTGCTGCAATTCCTCATCGTCATTAAATTGCGACTCCTTTCAATCAGTTCCATGTATCGCAGCCACTTGCCTCTAAGGCAGCGGTTCTCAAACTGTCAGTCGCAACACCTGACGCCTTTAGAAATTTCTAAACAATGTACACATGTACATGCGCATGCAATAACAATTTCAACGTTGTACTGTAGCAACTTAAAATAAATTCGTACTTATACTTTTGTTATGATTCATTTGTTAGATTGCGACGGCTAATTTTAATTTTTGACATTATACTTTTCAAATGTAAATTCCATTCTTCTAAAAAATAAAACAATATCCGGTCTGCTCAAACAACTTATGCTGTCAGCTAGTTAGACATAAACATGGGTGTAGACTTTGGTGGGACAGAATCACCCGAAATTTGTGATGGGACCGAGCTGCTTATATCCCCTAATGTTTCTGAAATATTACATAGCTATCATTATAAATTTCTAGTGTTATCTACTGTTTATCCATAATGAGCAATTTTGTTTAGATGCCAATTGAAAATGCCATCATTACGGTGTGTAAATTTTAAGAAATTGAACAATGGGAGGGAATATTTATTGAAGTCTTGAACCACATCTCTTGATCTGAGCACTGAAATCTCGAGCAATTTAGTTAATATGACAGCTAAAAGTGCTACCAGTAGTGTGCAAATTTTAAAAATTGAACAATGGGGAGAGGACATTTATTGAAGTCTTCTTAAACCATTTCTTTCAGCACTGAAATCCTGGAAAATATTTTGAGATGACAGCTTAAAATGCGACCATTGCAGTGTGGAAATTTTTTAAATGTAAACAATGGGGAGGGCACATTCACTCCCTAAACCCCTTCCTCTGCTTGGCACATTTATTAAGAACACAAGTAAAGTTCATGAAATTGATAGCCTTCCAAAACGAGTCAGCTCAGTGAAAAGAGTGTTAAGAAAGGGAGAACTATTGACCAATTTTCAGAGTAGCCTATGTTTTAATAGTTTCAGCATGGAAAGACAAACTACAGAGTTTTATTTGTTATGACATTTTGTCCGTCGAATCGATGAAACCCAACAAATAAACAGAAGCGCCATTCAGATGCTAAACATCTTAGCTAGGCAGGAAAGCATGACCAGTATTTTTAAGAACAAAGCTGATGATGCCATGAAGGCACACTTGGGGAGTTTGAGCAGCAAAGCCCCTCTCAGCTGTTAAAGTTTTAAGACTTGTGAAACTTCTACTTCAAACTACAGAATATATGTAGCTCTCAGAATCGCAAGAACCAGGAAACCCCACACAATTGCCAAACGCAGTTTTCGAATTATGAAGTGAATATGCATAACAATGGACAAAATGCAGTGTAACAATGTAACAAAATGCAGTGACATGGGGCGGGAGTTAACTGAATCAATTTTGTTGTTGGGTATCGTTACAACCTTCGAAATGTTACCACGATGTTGCCGCACTAAAAAGGTTGAGAACCACTGCTATAAGTTGTCCGGTTACTGACTTCATATCTTCATCAGTTATCTTATCCACTTCAAAAGTGTCACTTTCAAGTTGTTTTCATTGAGTAGTTGATGGTCAAGTTCGAGCCATTGCACTCCTGCTCAAAGGTACTACTGACAAAGGAAGGATCAACTCCTCTGGTGAACTCACTAAAAACAGACTAGTTGACATCTATGGAATTAATGAACCTGTTTGAGGGACTACAGCATTTATTTCATTTTGCAAGCAATTGAAGATGTGTCTTTTTTCCGGCAACCTGTACTTTTGAAATGAATGCGCAAATTAGCACACTGTAATTTAGTGTCTGATTAAAAATAAGTATCCATTAACATTACCGGTACTTGCTTAGTGACTTGACTTGTACCTGCACAGCTTATTACATGTCAAATTATTGCATGCATATTAATATCAAAGCTTTAGTTCAGAAAATAAATGACTGAACAATAGTTTTGCTTTTAAGCATGCAGCAATAAAGTATGTCTGATGAAACTAGGGATGACCAAGACACATGGCCAAAGAGACAAGTTTTATGTTCAGCTGCAAAATGTGAGCCATCACGAGTGTTTTGACGGCAAATCACTTGTCAGGGATATTTAAAAAACTAAACGTTAAAAAAATTTGAAATGGAGCATATCACATATGAATGAATCGTGTATCAAAAGCCAAGAACTTTCTAAATTTACACACAGCATTAGAGATTTTCTAAAAACATGTATTGAATAGAAATAACTTGTAGCAAAGTTTGCATCATTTTGCACATTTTAAATATAATTATACAAATTCTGTCATTCATAAATAAAAATATTTCAATCTACACAGGTTGTGAAACAAAGTCAAATCATTAACATCAAATCATTAACATCAAGCAGTGTTTTAACTGGTTCCTGTTTAGAAACATTGCATAAATCTGTCACATAAACATTTTACATTAGTATAATTGTATATAACCAAGAAGTGCAGAAAATCAGCCGGTTAAAAAATTACATTACAAATTACATTGATTGCATATATATGACTTGTCCTGGTAAAACTCAGGTTTCTGCATAAAGTTACACATGCAAAGCATATAAACATTATTTCACACTGACGAAGAAAATATTTGGTCTTACACACTGATAAGGACAATGTTTGCCACTGCTAAGGACAATGTTTGCCACTGTTAAGGACAATGTTTGCCACTGATAACTGAATCAGTTCTTTACGATTAAGAAACCTCTTCCTGCAATTTCTTTTCGCAATATTTATGGCACCAAAATCATTGCAGAGTTCTGCTAGTTTGTAAGTTTGATTTTTTAATGAATTAGAAGACCTGAGAACAGGTTTACTGTTTGTTTTTTTAAATACAAGACTGAGCGTGAACTTTGACATAAAATAAAAACTGGCCATTCTTGACTGAATTTTGATCGTTTGACTACTAGTTTCTAGTTAAAATTGTGAATAAATGCATGAATTCAAAAAACATTTAGGGATTTAGTTATTTATTTAGGATATTTTATATAGCCAATCTGGTCAACCGGTGGTCCATCATAGAGGACACTCAAGGTGGAAAACTATGAAAGAGTGGACAATGGTAGAGGTGGCAAGTTGGTCTATTCAGAAGCACTCCCAGCCTAACCACTGCTAAATAGGACAGTTCTGAGATTCTTAAAGAACAGAGTGGCGTGACTCCTATGCAATAAGCACAGTGTAACAGGCAAGGCATTCCAGGTTGTAATATCCCAGGTTTATAAGCATTACAATATTGGCTTTGCAGGTTAAAAACATCAAATGAGATTCTGCAAATTCACTTACCCTTAGAAATTGTCAATAAAGTTATAGAGGGTGACTTTTACATCCTCTTGCCAAATCTTGCCTCCAAGATGCAAGTGCTGAAACCTTGTTGAATGGCTATACCTAATTTGGTTAGTAAGATGTCTAAGCTCATATTGTAGAGCCTTTGTCAGCATGCATCAGTGGCTAGGTCTGGAACACTTTGCTATCATCAATCAATTAGCAACATTTGAACACTGCAATTATTGTGACGAGACAGTTATATACACCTTACAGTGTCTCTCTCAATCCAGTACTTTGAATTGACCAACTTCGCTCATACTGCACGCTGTCAAATGATTGGACGGTGGAGTCATGTGACATGACAGCCACATGAACTCTGTTTTCAGATAGTGTTTCAACAATACTTTCTAGTTACGTCAGATCCAAAATTTCAGTTGTCTCTCCAACACAGCCTGTTCATATACGACGACCCTTGTTATCATATCTTATAAATTTACAAAGCGCCTCTCATGGTCCGCACCAATCAGAGACACTACGTTACGACACTGTACTTCAGGTGGCACTCATTGAAAAGAAGTTTAAGGGTGACTGGAAATAATAAATAACAAATAACAGTTTGAAGTGCTAAGGTGAGGAGGAGCGCATGTTAGCATGCAGCAGCATTTGACTTGCAATAGCCCTGAACAATACATGTAGTTGCAATGATCAAAGTATCAAAGTATCGTAGTCATAGCGATAAAACTGCCGCTTGTCGTTCAGGTCGGACTTGAGTTTGTCGTCATTGTTGTTGTTCGCCATTCATCACCCGACCAGACCAACACAAATATCCCATCGGTCGCTGTATCCTCCGTGCTGTATCGTGATATCACGTTGGATGCCAGGTCCCTGTATCCTTTGCCGATTGTAACAAAGACCGACTTCTGTGAAGGAAGATTTGCATCCAGGTTGTCATACAGCAAATTAGGCGACGACATTTCAATCTCCGTTGACCTCGGAGCTTCTGGAAAAGAGAGTGGAAGGATGACGGAGATGTTGGGAAAGCTGTCGCCATACGGTTGGCAGACGGTGAGTGGTGTCATGTTGTGTCTACTGATGACAACGATGCAACCACCTGTTGTACCGACGTACACGAAGTCATCCACAACGTTCAGACATGTCACTTGCCACTTTGTAGCTGCGAATGACAAATTTAACTGAAACGTTAATGTAGGATAGAAACCTTAAACTAACATTTCAGTCATAATAATAATAATAATAATAAAAATAACAATAATAATAATAACAACAATAAAGTCCCTGAGGGATCCTAAATACCTCGGGGCAAATAAAAAATTAAAAAAACATAAAAAAAACAATAATAATAATATTGTTTTTATATTTATTGTTTTTAAAGCCTGAGGGATCATAAATACCTCGGGAGCTAAAAAAATAAAATAATAATAATCTTCGTTTACTTTCAAACTCACACAACATCGAATGATTACAATTCATAATAATAATAATAATAATAATAATAATAATAATGGTCTCCGGTTGTGGGTCCCTCTTTATGTGAACCGCACAGATGCCCGTGCGGCTCTGCCATGGCCGCTGATGGCTTGCATAGGCTCTCCTGCTCTCTGGGTCCTGGTTGTTCTTCCAGATGAGCCGCTAGACGTATCATCATTCAGATGTTTGACAGCCATTGAGAAATAGCAAACCTTCAATCATTCACTGAAGGAAGAAAACAAGATTTGAGCATTGAGGAAACATGAAAAGATGACAGGTCGTGACAGTTCTGCATCATCAAAAACCCTAAGATGTCACAGGAGTGTAGGGACAAAGTAGTAGTTGAAGGATTGTAGGAGTGTTTGTACTAACTACAATACTGTAGGTCAGTAAAATGTTATTCTGAATTCCATAGCATGGCATCTGTACTGACTGAGTAAGGTCAAGTTGTTTCTACACGGAGGTACTTGCATAGGGAAGTGCAGATAGTTTTCAATGTGCTGAAGCAGCTGGGAATGAATGACAACAACTGATCAGAACGTCTTCTAGAATCAATCAATCGATCAATCAATCTATTGATTGTCGCATGGATCAATCAAGCACTTCTAGAACTGAACATGTGTAGTTTTTCTTGAAGGGGTCCTATATAAATTTCTGAATAAATGAATGAATGAATGCGCTATACTTATAGAAAAATGAAGATTAATATTTAAACAGAAAATTTCTGCAGAAAAACATATTTCCATGAGCATGTAATAATTGATGTGGAAAAACAACAGAGACATGTTAAATAGATTATTTGCAGTCAGTCACCTTTGAATCAACATGTTAAATAGATATTATTTGCAGTCAGTCACCTTTGAATCCACATGTTAAATAGATATTATTTACAGTCACCTTTGAATCCACATGTTAAATAGATTATTTGCAGTCACCTTTGAATCCACATGTTAAATAGATTATTTGCAGTCACCTTTGAATCCACATGTTAAATAGATATTATTTGCAGTCACCTTTGAATACACATGTTAAATAGATTATTTGTAGTCACCTTTGAATCTACTGGAGTCTTGAAGACCGTTGCCCCTGAGAAGTTTGGATGGAATCTGGTTGACCAGGTTGACTAAGGCCAACAAAGACTTGGTTGATGTATCCCAGCAGTAAACTGTTGTACCTGGAAAGACATTTATTATCACTTAGTATAAATTAGAAATATACATCAAGCATTTTGCTTAAAACCGTGCTAGTAAAACAATGCAAAATAAGTCGGCAGAACAGCTTAAGCAGTTTAAGCAACTTCTCAGAAGTTCCAGGAAACGAAAACACATAAAAGGCTAGCAAGTGTAACATTACATTCTCATGAACGCAAAAGACATTTCCAGCCAGCTGATTCACAGCAATATACACACTGGAGCATCTTAGGAACACTGCAAATGTTCCGTTACATTCACATTATTACCATACAATCATCAAGACTAATTTGGAAATGGCGGTTGCATTAATACCTGGATAGACGTATGAGTAGAGAGTGAAAGGATCAGTGGAAGATGTGACGAGGTGGAATGTGTCCACGTGATTCTCTTCGGTGTTGAAGTGGTTTAACGTACGAATGCACTTGCTTGTTGAATCTGTGCTCCAGATGGTGATCTTACCATGCTCCTGGCCACACCACAGTTCAGTGCCACTTTTGCACACAAAAATACAAATACTTGTCTAACGAATCTTATGAGGTGTACTAGTCAAGTCCAGAAGATTCAAGAACATACCGTGGCATGGTTAGTAATTAATGCTAAACCAGTCTATATGTAAACAGTCTAGTGACTATTTATATACAGACAAGGTTACAATTAGTTACAGATCTAAGGATTTTCTACATTTTGGTTAATAAAATTCTGATGATGATGATGATGAGTGCTATATATGAAGGCAGGTTCATTAAGGTTTTGATGTGCAACTTGTTCAAAGTCGCTATGCAGTGGCTTGAGGGATTTTCCAACCTGCGACCTTCAGGTTACAAGGCACAGACCGTTAGACCACTGCGTCCCAAAAGTGAATCCTAAACAATTCCTATCCATGACAAGATAGCACTCAACAGAATTTGGTAACCAGCACTTTATACAAGACAACAGGCAGCATAGACACTTGAACTTCATGTCTACATTGTCTTGTAATGTAATTTAATTCTGCAAAATCTAATGTAACTTAACTTAACCCTTTGAACCCAGAGCTCCCGTAACTCTATGGATAATGGGCCGGAAAACCGGCCCGTCGGGTTCTAAGGGTTAACTAAATCTAACTGAAGCTAACTTAGATGGATGGACGCCTTATTTTACGACAGTTATGCACGGCTTCCGTTGTGTTTCGGAATATTGTATGGCATGATTTTCAGTTTAGATAAATTCATCGTGCAATTATGATCGGGATTTACCGTCGTTCATCTGGATTACCTTACACATCGCATGACGCAGTTCGATTCATATAGCGCTGCTGCACAACTAACGTACAGCAGGTCGGCACTGTTGTCCTTGCGTCGACGTAGTCTGACTGGTTTTCCTGATCGTAACTTACTCTCAAAATTGAATGATGCTGGCGTTCTTCGTTTCCGTGGCACCAGAGCTGGCCTACACCATAGAACGACTGCGTCTACGCGTGGGACTTCTTTTGGACATAATTTCGAGAGGTCAGATAACATTATTGGCATTCCGATCCCTGTGATTGACAATGTCCATCGCCGTGTCGGATATATCAAACGTCATCTACGACCTAGAACATTAGTTAATCTGCCGTATGAAAACTACTCTACAACACCTGCTTTATCACCATGTTCAACTGATGAGCCTCTGATTACGCCTTTACCTTCGCTTTTCCTCCTCAACCCCACAAGTATAGCCAAACCTCACGCCATCGAACAACTAACTGCTGACATTCTTTCCATCGACCCTGATGTTGCGATAATTGTTGAAAGCTGGCTAAAGAAACAACACATTGACGCATCGTTTAATATCCCCAACTATATTTTGTTTCGTCATGACAGGAATGGTCGTCGTGGTGGAGGGATAGCTATTTATTGCAAAGCTTGTTTTAAACCTGAGATATTCAAGCCAGTTACACCATACGTTCAGGGAATTGAACTGCTTTGGATAAAGGTTAAAGCCAGCAAACGGGAATTCGTTATCGGAGGTCTCTATCATCCGCCTAAACCATCCTATGTCACAGACTGCCTCCTCTCTGCTCTTGAGGAAACTCTTGACGAGATCGCTTCTCTTCCAAGTTTTCCTGTTGCCATTATTGCCGGTGACTTTAATAGCCTTCCATCTGACCAACTTCAGCGGATGGGCCTTAGCACCGAGTTTGAGGGTCCCACCCATGAAGGCCACTCGCTGGACAGAGTTTATGCCACCGAGCCTCTTTACCGATTCTCAAACACCATCAGATCTGCTGTCCGAACGAAACATTTGGCTGTGGTTATGTCATCTGACCACAAGAAAACGTTCGAAAAAACTGACATATCAAATGAAAGGACAATCCATGACCTGCGTCTTCGTACACCCGGGTCATTCATCGTGATGCAGGACTATCTCTCAAAACAGGATTGGAATTTCATTTACAATTGCAAATCGATTGAAATAGCTTTTTCATCCTTTTATGTCTTCATGAAAGCAACACTTGACTTATTTTTTCCACTGAAAAGAATTACAATTAAAGCACGTGATCCACCATTTATGACTCCTCATCTTAAACATCTGCTGAGAAAGAGAAATCATATGCATCGACACGGCCGACACGAAGCTGCAGAGTCTCTTGCCGCTCAAATCAACCATCTAATCGCAAAGAAAAACGAGACCAGTTTTGACGGCCTTGAGCGTGGTTCACGTAACTTGTGGTCTGAAGTGAGACGGCTTCGTGGTGAGTCCAGGGATTACTTATGTAACGATAGCAAAGTCACCGCTGACAGTCTTAATCTACACTACGGGAAAACATCTACGGACCTGCATTATGCGAAACCTACTGCAAAAGCAACAGTCACCGCTGATGAGGCCGTGGTCATGGAGGAATTCCAGGTCTTCCGTGCCCTATCGTCTATTCGTGGTGTGTCAGTTGGACCTGATGGGCTCCCGTCATGGCTCCTGTCAAGCATGGCTCATCTTTTGTCAGCACCCATATCATACCTGTTTAAAAGATCTTTGTCTGAATCGTATATCCCTCCTCAATGGAAGGAGAGCAAAATTACCCCTATTCCAAAAATGTCTAGTCCTGATTCTGAGGCTGATTTCCGCCCAATTTCTATTACACCTGTTTTATGTAAAATTCTAGAGAAATTTGTTGTGCATAAATATTACTATCCAATTCTGACTAATCCTGATGAGAACTGCATATATTCTGACCAATTTGCTTTCAGACCCTCTGGGTCGACTACTGCTGCACTCATTGCTTTAACTCACCATTTACTTGAGTCAGTTAAATGTGAACCATATGTTCGTCTGGTATCTTTGGATTTTTCTAAGGCTTTTGATACTGTAAGGCATGATAGTCTGGCTGTACAGTTAGCCTCTATGCCGATTCCTGACTTTGTTTACAACTGGGTTCTTGCTTTGTTACATAACCGAGTGCATTGCACTAAGTTCGGTGGCATAACCTCATCTTTCAAGTGCATTAATGCTAGCATTATTCAAGGGTCTGGCCTTGGGCCAGTCAACTTTCTTTCCTTAATTTCTGGATTAAAGCTACTATTTGTAGGTAATAGACTTTTTAAATATGCTGATGACTGTTACCTAATTATTCCTGCATCTAATATTGACACTACTGATGCTGAACTTAATCACATTGCAGAGTGGGCTAGAAATTGTAACTTGCGCCTCAATCATAGCAAGTCATGTGAAGTCATCTTTAGGCGTCCCCGTTCCAAAACTTCTGATTGCCCTCCCCCCATTATTGGGATTGAACGAGTTGATGCAGTCAAGGTTCTGGGTATTACGCTTTCATATAGATTGGGTTTTTCTGAGCACATTGATAACATTGTCTGTAAAGCAAAGCAATCATTTTATGCACTTCGTGTCCTTGTGTCGCATGGTTTGACTGGCAGCCGACTACATGATGTTGTACGTTCCACCACAGTCGCGCGTATGCTTTATTCTTCGCCAGCATGGTGGGGCTTTGCAAATGAGGGTCAGAGGAGTCGTCTGTCCGCTATCATTAGAAAGTTGATAAGACAGGGTTTTTTGCCCTCTAACACCCCTACTTTTGACATGTTATGTTCCAAGGCAGATGTATCCCTTTTTTCTTCTATCCTCTGTGACCCCGGGCATGTCCTCCATTATCTTCTTCCACCTGAACGTGTAACTGGTTACTCCCTTAGGCCCCGATCACACAATCTTGAAATACCACGTTGTGATTCGTTGATTGCAAAGGGATTTATCACCAGAATGTTATATAGTTAACTTGATTGATGATGATAGTTTAGTAATTATATTATATTTAACTTTTGATTTTAATTTGCACGTTTTTATTACCTATTATTACTTCTATGTTTTATAATGATGTTCTGTGTCCCATTGTGCGTTTGCAAGTGGAGTAATAAAGAAAATACTTACTTACTTACTTACTTACTTAGAACAAGTCAACCTAATCAATCCAATTCTAATCCAATTACATCCATTGAAATTAATCTGCGCTCCGTTCTCTGCTCTCCGAATTCATTATAATAAAAAAAAATTCTCAGATACAGTTTTCTGACGACATTCAAATTCATATTCAGTCGAAACTTCCTCAGATGTTTTGCACATATTTCTGTGATCGCCAACAGATTCCTCAACATCACCTTAACATCATTTTGATCATCCAGTCAATCATAATAATTAATCATAATTATTAATCATAATTATTAATCATAATTAATCATAATTATTAATCATAATTATTAATCGTAATTATCAGTCATAATTAATCATAATTATCAATCATAATTAATCATAATTATCAATCACAATTAATCGTAATTATCAATCATAATTAATCATAATTAACATTTGACTCATTTTAATACAGTCATCAGAAAAGTCTTTCCTTTTATTTGACACAAAGTAGCAAAGTTTTAGTAACGAAATGATAAATACCTATTGCTCGTTGCCACCATGATGATACAATGGATCGGCTTCTTGTTGCATGGATACTCTCTTTGGACAGGAGAGTACGACAGGTCAAAGGTCGCAGGCAGCATGCCAGAGCAGACAACAATATGGCCGTCGTCTAAAACCACATACATCTGGTTCTCTGCTTGACTAAATGACATGCAGCGAATGCTGGTTCCCGGCCGATTTGAGACGGAAAATTTCAGAATCTCTTTGTATTCTGATTGTCTGATTTGAAAACAAAATGCAAACATTTAGTACAATAAACATTCAGCAATATGGATGCGCCGGATCATAAATTCAAGTAAGTTTTTGAAATGAAAACTCTAACTTCAAAGATTCTCTGTCAACTATTGGTCATTTAAATCATTTAACTCAAATGTTGATCATAACGAAACATTAATTTATTACAACAAAAGACGCAATGTGCCTAGGCTTAAACTGTCTGAAGAGATGAATTGATTAAAATTGGTGAATTGTCTCAGGAATGTAAATTGTTTAGAACATGCATGATCTAGCATGATAAATGAAACGTTTAGAATGCTAACTGGTTAAAAACACTGAGCAGTTCCACAATCAGTTTCTCAAATCACTGACTGCAATCTTTTCCATGTTTTACAGAATGTTCACTCTGAGACATAATCATTTGATATAAACTGAGGTGATGACTGTGCGTAAAAATAGGTCAGTAAGTAAGTAGCCTTTATTTGCATCTGACAAGCCCACAAGCATTACATTGCATAAAATGATAATAAAAATTAATAACAATAATTTTCGTTTATTCAACAATCCGGTTGACAGAATGCAACCAGTTACAGCGTACAATTATGCAGTTTAAACAATTCACAAGAACGCAGATCACAGAATACACAAATCTTAACTATACCAACATACATTTTTAAAAAGTGACCTATGACAGCAGATTTTGACATCACACACGCACAACAAACAAAGAAAATTGTCCAAAACGCACCTGTAGACATGAATCATAGCTCCAGAACTAGCACACCAGATGTCAGCTGTAGTGACACACATTACTGAAATTACTGCAAACTTGACCTCCAACTTCTAACCAAAATCAACAACACACACAGTCAGCAAAATTAATTAATTAAAAAATGAACAAAATCAAGAAAAGCCCAACTTGGATATAAGTATAATCAATAAAATATATCAGTGAAATTCAAAATATTTACTTTAACCTGTGTCCGCTCCCACCAGACAAATTTGGGTTGATTAATTTTTAATCTGAGCGATAAAGCCACGTTCCTATGATGCTTGTGATCAAACACCAAACAAACAACTAAAATCTTTTTTCATACAAATCTGGCCAGATTGCGCCAGGACAAATTATTCCATTTGTTGCATTTCATGTTCGTTTACCTGAAATCAGCAACACTCAATTTCAGTTTCTGCCTACATTCGTTTGACTATGCAACGCACAAACTATTGCTTGCTACACAAACCATTGCTTGCTACACACAAACCATTGCTTCCTACACACAAACTTGGCATTAAGCACAACCAAGCAACTTTGCAGGTGGAGCAAAAATCTGAAACGAAAATTCTGCTACAGCAAGGACAATAGGACATAAC
>OX457053.1:34010516-34065516 GCA_949752735.1 Lumbricus terrestris
CTTGTTATAGCACCCCTTCAAGCTCCCCATGCAGAGGCGCTCCCGACTACAGAGCGGACTACATCGGAGTTTCACGCCGAAGCGCTGAGCAATTGCGAGTGAAGGACTTGCCCAAGGTCCCTACGCGGCAACTTGAGGTGGATTCGAACCTGCAACCCTTCAGCTGCAAGGCAACAAACATACCTACCACACCACCGCGCCCCACAATAATGGTTCTGTAATGTTCTTATCCTAGCAACTTACCAAAACTGAATTTTCGACGAATAATATCGCATGAATAAATTCTACATGTGCATAATAATGGAAAGGATGCCTAGAAACCAATTACATGAAATGAAAGACAGAAATACACACATGTGACCTCGGTAAGAAAACGGGACCACTTGTCAGGAATAGACATATTAACAGTTTCCAGACTTATTAACATCATAAGAAAGTCATGAGAAAATTTCAGCTTACTTAGTCATATATTCACATCCGTTGCAAATGAAACATAACAAATCATTTGCCGGGAAATCGCAGATAAAAATTGAATCTGACCCTCCCTATTGCAAATAACCACCGCCCCTGATGTATTAAGGCAAAGTATGTGATTTTTATAAATCTACAACCACCGCTTTAATTGGCTGAATAAGTAATCCAAGATCTGCACTTGTTAATGAATTCCATACAAGACGAAACCCTATTCGAAGAGTACTTAATCGAAGAATAACCTCCATTCGTAGATTAAAATGCGCTTGGTAAATAACTACGGCCCAGGCGTGGTAATATAATTGCTAAAACAGCGAGCCAAAGGTGCAATTGCATTAATTAAGTGCAAAAATTAATAATCACGGTTTAAGCAAAAGTACATTTTCTGACTGATCTAGAAAGCGAGATGACTGATACATATATTTTCATAGTGAAATAATTTATGTATATAACATATACCCACACAATATACATGAATAGAAAGAGACATAGAGAAAGAGAGAGGCAGGTCAAAAACCTTAGTTGTAATCATTGGACGTCCCCCAGACATCACATGACCCTTGAGGTTGATGTTGGTGCCATTGAACGTTCCCATGTCTTCGAACGGCAGCTTCAGCAGCAGCAGTTCATAGATGAACATGCCAAACGAATAGCAGTCAACCTGTAATCAGAATATTCTTGAATGTCAATAAGTGGGTTAAAGAACCGGACAACATGTAGCTGAATATATTGCAGTCTAGTGGTCAGCAGGAAACCAATGAAATCCTGGCATTCTTTACCGATGAGAACAAATGTCGGCTTATTCCATTTCACACCGACGATAGGCTGTTGAGATTCATTCATTCCACAGCTGCCATGATATTTCCTGAATTTCAACAGTATATCGTACTTTCCAGGGTGTGATCCATCTGGATCTGCATAGTGGAAGCTGCAAGCACCTTTCATCTAGTCACTCGCTTCACTCATTTGACCGGCATGACCTTCATGTACCTCGTGATGGACTGCAACCACCCAGCATCATGCATTTCTCTCTCAGTTGCATGCTCTGCAATAACCTTTCCTCTACAATTCAACCCAATAACTGGGGGGCCTTCGAGGGCATCACAGTCTTCTTTTTATCTTCAGACCACACCGCTTTTTATGCACGACCATTTGCACTGCGATCGCTTCTGACAGGTTTTTGCAGTGAATGGTGCTTTAGAAATCTGTAAATAAATACAATACAGTTTTAAACCTGTTCCCTGCAATGAATGAAAGAACGAACGAACGAAGGAAAGACTGAATCAGCTTCACATGATAATCAAAACGATGTTGGCTTTCACCAGACCTACACCAGTAGCTCCTACACCAGTAGCTCCTACACCAGTAGCTCCTACACCAGCACCTCCTACACCAGTAGCTCCTACACCAGTAGCTCCTACACCAGTAGCTCCTACACCAGTAGCTCCCTCCTGGAGAAGGACCTCGACTGCGAACAGCTGACTTGAATGCAGGAATTAAAGAATGAATGATTAAAGTTGCGAAGGAGAGGAACAATGGATGAATGAACAAGGAACGAATGAACAAAAAATGAGTGAAGGAACGAAAGACTGAATGAATGAAGCTTTGTGTGATCTTAGACTCGCACTTATTGGTTTTCCAACTGGATTAAAAATGTTTGCAATAAAATCACAAGAGTATAATTTTATTAACTATTAATCCACCTTCTCTGCGTACATATGATTAGATTAACTATTAATACACTCTGTGTACGTATGATTTGATTAACTATTAATCCACCTTCTCTGTGTACGTATGATTTGATTAACTATTAATCCACCTTCTCTGTGTACGTATGATTTGATTAACTATTAATCCACCTTCTCTGTGTACGTATGATTTGATTAACTATTAATCCACCTTCTCTGTGAACATATGATTTGATTAACTATTAATCCACCTTCTCTGTGTACGTATGATTTGATTAACTATTAATCTACCTTCTCTGTGTACATTTCTTCGCCGTTGTGTTGAATGATTTCTGGCGCCATGAATGGTGGTGTGCCTGCAAATCCCTTTGTGCCGACAGGAAGAACAATCCGACTAACTCCATAGTCGGCCAGTTTGACAGCCGTCACTTGAAGGTCGCGGTCATCCTCCGGCGAATGAGGGAGTGGCAACGACCAGACAAGGACGTTCTCTGACTTGAGGTCACGGTAGATTATGCGAAGAGAATGGAGATACTGAAGCGCTGAAGCGACCTGCGAAATAGAACTAAAATGAAAATCTGCGGAAAACAAACAGCATCAAAAGAAGATTTGCTTATTGTGTCCAGAAAGCCAACGAACAGAACCTTAATAATAATAAAACAATTAAGCGTAAAGTTATGTCAGCTAATGTTAGTTTTTCAAGGTAGCTGTGTAAATGCATCAAAACATTACATGCTGTCAAATGAAAGAAATGAGAAATAACATCGTAATGAGAGATGCTGAAGTAATAAATATCAGATCGAGACTACGAAATGCAATCATGTCAAATATTAATTATCATACATCATCCAACTGTTGGAATCACCCGTTGGAATCACCCGTTGGAATCACCCGTTGGAATCACCCGTTGGAATCACCCGTTGGAATCACCTGTTGGAATCACCCGCTGGAATCACCCGCTGGAATCACCCGCTGGAATCACCCGCTGGAATCACCCGCTGGAATCACCCGTTGGAATCACCCGTTGGAATCACCCGTTGGAATCACCCGTTGGAATCACCCGTTGGAATCACCCGTTGGAATCACCCGTTGGAATCACCCGTTGGAATCACCCGCAGGAGGCACCCGCTGGAATCACCCGCTGGAATCACCCGTTGGAATCACCCGTTGGAATCACCCGTTGGAATCACCCGTTGGAATCACCCGTTGGAATCACCCGCTGGAATCACCCGCTGGAATCACCCGTTGGAATCACCCGCTGGAATCACCCGCTGGAATCACCCGTTGGAATCACCCGTTGGAATCACCCGTTGGAATCACCCGTTGGAATCACCCGCTGGAATCACCCGCTGGAATCACCCGCTGGAATCACCCGCTGGAATCACCCGTTGGAATCACCCGCTGGAATCACCCGCTGGAATCACCCGTTGGAATCACCCGTTGGAATCACCCGTTGGAATCACCCGTTGGAATCACCCGTTGGAATCACCCGTTGGAATCACCCGCTGGAATCACCCGCTGGAATCACCCGTTGGAATCACTCGTTGGAATCACCCGTTGGAATCACCCGTTGGAATCACCCGTTGGAATCACCCGCTGGAATCACCCGCTGGAATCACCCGTTGGAATCACCCGCTGGAATCACCCGTTGGAATCACCCGTTGGAATCACCCGTTGGAATCACCCGTTGGAATCACCCGTTGGAATCACCCGTTGGAATCACCTGCTGGAATCACCCGCTGGAATCACCCGCTGGAATCACCCGTTGGAATCACCCGTTGGAATCACCCGTTGGAATCACCCGTTGGAATCACCCGTTGGAATCACCTTTCTCAAGAGCTGTACTTCAACAGTTTCACAAGCACCAGAAGTTCCTGAAGTCTGCATTACCTGACAGCGATTTTACTTGTTCGCGTTGGGCTGATGACTGACGAGTTATCCCTGAAGTGGCACTTTACAAATGTCAGATTACAATCACATTAAGATCCTATAAATAAATCCAGTAACTGTACTCAGACATCAAGACAAACATTCTTCACGACAAAAGTGACTTTGTTCTAAGTCATGACTTAATCCACTCAGCCGACCTGAATGATGATGTCACGTATGACGTACGCTGGTACCCTGGTGCCTGCTCTCTCGAAATCCAGGAGTCGATCCCTGAGCGCCCCCTGTGGAGCAAGACTCAGAATGAGGCTGAGTGGTCGGATGGAGATGGCAAGCAAAGGCACGATGTGATCATGTCGCAGCGTCAGCATTATTCCAAGTTCCTTCCGTACGTTCAAATACGCCTCGCAGCTGTTCTTCACCGGATCTCGATCCCACTTCGCCTTTTCAGCCTGCCGACAACATACAAACCAGGTAATGTCATGAAAAACATTTGTATAGCACCAGCAAAAAGGAATAAAAGAAAGACTCAATGGGAATTCATAGCAGACAATGGCAAATAAATCAAACGTCAGAACTATACTTATGGAACCAGACTTACGGAGTTATGCATGCAATACTATGTATGTAATGTATGATCATTTGTTATAACGCCCCTTCAAGATTTCTACTCAGAGGCGCTCCCGACAACAGTGTGGAAACTGAGTCAAAGCTTCACACTGAAGCACATAAACAATAGCGAGTGATGGACTTGCTCATGATCCCCACGCAGCGGCTTGAGGTGGATTCAAACTGGCTCCAAGATACCCCTACACCACTGCGCCCCATGATGGAACTTTACTTATAGAACTACACTTATGGAACCATAATTATGGAACTAAACTTACAGAACAACACTTATGGAACCATATCATTGGAACCACACTTTTCTGTTTATAAAAACCATGCTTTCTGCGTCCCTTATTTGACACTAATAGCGGGAGTGTACTAAAAGCAGCTGGTTGTTAAAGGGTTAACATGCATAAACAGAGAAAAATAAACAGAAAATGGACATAAAATTAAACAACAAACAAAAAATAAGCAATAAATAAACAGATTTGCCTCAAACTGCTTTAGCTGAGACTTCGAAGAAGAGTTTGGCTGAACGGGTTGAAGAACCTTCATCGCAACTGCAATCGATTCACCAGTCGACTAGAAAACGACAAAACGACAAATGCAATTACAAATCCTGGTAGCTGCAAAACCAGAAGATAAACCCTCCTCTGGATGACATCATCCATGACAGGTGCTATATGTAAATTGCTACTTATTTTACACATATATTCAGTTACATAAATTACTCAGCTCCTCATAGCCAACAAAGATCACATTGCCAAACACTGTGCTGGATGACTTTCTGGCAGTCTTTACACGTTTTCTTTGCTCTCATAACTCATTGAGATTGTGACCAAGTGTCTTGTCTCAGTGAGTTGGAGCAATCTAAATCATTAGTTCATTAATCAATTCGGCAATTTCTTGCTCAAAACAGCAACGTCTTAAGATGCAGTATATATATATACGCAGAAACACTTCGATGACTTCAACAAAATTACACAAAGTGCAGTGCAGACTAGAAATGACTGAAGTTTCGCTTTGCACAGTCATCAACTTCCGGTTTAAAATGAAGAAACAGTTTAATATAACATCAGTCCACGTTGACTTGAACACATGGAGAACTATATAAAAACTTAAAAACTGATTCAATAACAATTATGCTAGAAAAATTAATTGACATAGCATTTGTTTAATTGATCCATGTAAACTGGCATGAAAATTACTGATGGCAATCAGTAAACTTTGAATGAATAAGAATATTAACATTGGGTGATACCTTATTGAGAATGTTACCTTATCGAGAATGCTTCCAGCAAATACTGCGCCAAATGCTCCACGACCGAGGAACTTTCCCCAGCTGATCATATCCGTATCAACCACTTTGTCATCCCCAATGTCCTGGAAAATCTGGAAAATGATTATAAGACAAAAGTCGCTTTTTCAATTGTATGCATTGTTCAATAAAAATGTAAGACTATTTAAAACACCGCAAATTAATAAACACAGGTTTTGTTAAATTAAGTCATAGTTTTACTTTACCCAGACATAGTTTTACTCTGCCCAGACCGTTTTACTTTACCAAATTACAGCCTTACTTTACCAAGCAATAGCGTTACTTTATCTTACCGTGTCAGGAGCAATATGAGTCGAGTAGACGAGACCAGAGGTGCTGGCAACAAAGAACGGACCGAGATTGCCGTGAAGAGGACAGGAAACGACTCGGTTGAGCTGAGCCGCCTGAAGACAGACTTCGACGAGGAAACAATAGATGCCATTGTAATGTAGATTAACATCTGCTGCATCATCCACTTCAGCGTCACATCTTGGAGAGAAATTCAGCAATGACATCTCTTAACACCAAAACTTAATTATTTGCTTGGATTAGACTAATAATATGATGGAGACTAATTGCAAAATGCTTCTTTATAACACGCAGATTCATCTTGTGTATTTCATTGTCAGAGAATAGACCCAAAGTTTATTTCAACTTTAAAATCTCAACTCATTCATCATCAAGGTAAAACAGCAAAATGGCATTGTGATAAGAGATTAGACAATGCAATCACTAATTACATTCTTCGATTAACGTTACTGCACCCTTCTCTAAAGTGCAGCAAAGTGAAATTAATGATCTCATAGGTGAAATTCAGACATGGAGCACAGCAACTCAAACATTCTATGCAGGTCAATTAGAGGTCATAGGTCATGTGTGCTGATTGTAATTGTTCAACCCAGCAATTGAGTGTACAACCACCAATAACAAGTCTATGCTCAATTAGACCACAGATCACAGACTCAACAGTGAAAGATGGACGAAATGAATGATCAACTCAGACTCAAAGAACCACTGTCACCTGACATGCTCTGTGGTTTGTGCTATCGACATGACAGTTGCTCACAAAAGCAACATCTCAAGCACTTAAACTTCATCGAATGTCATCGAAACAACTGCTCTAGACTTACTCAATGCACGATCTAACTCCATCGATGCTGCATTCACCGATCGTCTTTTCATGGTCGGCCAAAGATTTCGCATCGTGACTGCAGTTTCTCGGATGACTCGTCAAAGAACGAGCGCCTGGTGGCGTTCTCATGCAAGGCTCCAGTCGCCCATGTGACCTTGATTTTTCCAGGCTGGTCTTCGAAAAGCTATGAGCTGGTGAGCTCGGTAAACTCTGACCTGACACGGAACCATTTTCCATGGATTTGAACGAACCACTGCGGCTGACGATTGACCAACCGTCTTCTTGTCCATCGGAGAAATCCGCAAACGTCTCGTTCGACGATTGAAGCAGACAACGGAAGCATGGAATCAGTCTCGTAATGAGATAAATGCCTTTCGTGTTCTGCGTGAAGCGGATTCCAATATCGGGGTACCAGTCTTCGAGCAGCGTGTCGATTCTATCGACAGTTGTCGTGAGAAGTGACGTGACGACCTGCATGTTTGGAATGACTGTGATCACGTTGGACGACGACGACGACGATGGTGATGACGCTCGCCTGCCTCCTCCTCCTCTGCCGCTCTCACTCCCGATCTGCAAAGCGTCATTCGGAATGAATATCTCGAGGACGGAAAATGTTCGTGCATCGATCGCACTCCATGTGCAATCCTGCTCGTGCTTTATGAGCAGACGTCGTGTGGAATAGTCGTACTCTTCCATCAGGGATCCGTAGGAAACTTCCTTCAATCGTAAGATCGTTACTCCTCCAGACAGCTTCAGCTCTAGACCCGTCTGCCAGCACTGCCAACGTGGAGCACCCTTCAGAGATTCCAGCACTGCTTCAACTTCTGGTGAGTAGCCGTTGGATTCGTAGAGTAAGACGGCAAGCTCTAAGAAGGACTTGTCACCCAACAGTCGAGTTATAAGTCGTGGCCAAAAGCCGCAGGGAAAGTAGGACATGAGATAGAGACGGACAATAGACACAGCTGGGTTACGAATGTTTGTCACAAACGGAACAGAAGTTGGTGACGGGGAATGACTAGGACTGGAGCAAGTCACTGGAAATGATGCGGCGCAGCTGAAATTTAAATGATCGCTAGACAACGACGACGACGACGAACGCAGAGGAGATCGTGCCTTGGGCTGCAAGAAGCTGCGAGAGTTGCTCGGGTGTTCTGGGAAAGTTCCAGCAAATTTAAATTTATTGCCCATTTGAGGAAGGTTTACTGCTGCTCCGTCAATTCTTTGGACACCCCCAGATCTTGCTTCATGCACAGTACTCCAAATAGGAATCTTAAACAAACACAGCAAAGCTATCTTATGAACAAAATAATGCAGCATAAAGTCCAGGTATAGCACCAAGTGTTTAAGACCACTCAAGAGAGGTGATTATTCAGTTCAGAAACAAGGAGAGCCCTCCTAACACCAACCATTCAAACTGAAGTGCATTACAACGATATACTGCACAATACACTGCAGACCGAAATGAGCAGAATTCTAGCTCAGCCCATGTGCGCTATTTTCATTCTAAGAGAATCAGCAAATTCAAATTTCAGAGAAGATAACATTTCAAAGATGATGCTTGAAGTCTCCCTTTCCCCTGCTATGTCAGGATTGCATGCTGCATGTACTATGCATGTATGCAATAATTCATGTACCAGTATCGGTAAGTATGTACGCACTATGCATAATTGCATATGTGTGCATGTATGTATCTGCACGTGTTTACAATTATGATTCTTCTCCAATAATGGTACCTCTCAAATATGCTGAGCATGGAAAAATCATGTGATGTTAGATAAAACAATCTGCTTATATCATACTGCTTCAGGCATTCATAAGCAACTTAAATGATTAGAACACAAACAAACTGATTTCTATTAACTAGAAACCTTTCTCAACAAACTGTATGACTCACCAAAGCAATGAAATTATTAAAATAATATAATTTAGATTCAAATCCTTGGCACATTCCAAACCTCATATACAACGGGCAAAACAATCCTTTGAAGAATGAAACGAAGAGACACAGCAGAGCACTTCGCCGAGTGAACTTACGGAGCGATTTGACGAAACCATAACGATGCTATCTGGAAGGCCCTTCACGATATCCGATTCCGTTGGGAGAAGGGAAGGAATGAGCAGATGGTCACGGTCCCAGAGGAGTGCCACCTCAAACTTCTGAAGCAGGTTGATCATGTAAGTCTTGATGTCGCTCGCCTTGAATGCCACTCCTTTGAAGAGGACCTTCAGATCATCAGTCCTCATAACTCCTGAAAAAGTACACTGTCTCTCATTCAGTCATTCGGTAAATCTATGAACAGCCTCTGTCAGATCTCTGCTTCCCAATCTAGCTTTTAGTAAGTCTAAGTCTCTCTCTTATTGGCAACAAGTGCATGCTACATTTTTAGTGCATGCTACATTTTAGTGCATGCTACATTTTTAGTGCATGCTACATTTTAGTGCATGCTACATTTTAGTGCATGCTACATTTTTAGTGCATGCTACATTTTAGTGCATGCTACATTTTAGTGCATGCTACATTTTTAGTGCATGCTACATTTTAGTGCATGCTACATTTTAGTGCATGCTACATTTTTAGTGCATGCTACATTTTAGTGCATGCTACATTTTAGTGCATGCTACATTTTAGTGCATGCTACATTTTAGTGCATGCTACATTTTAGTGCATGCTACATTTTAGTGCATGCTACATTTTAGTGCATGCTACATTTTTAGTGCATGCTACATTTTTAGTGCATGCTACATTTTAGTGCATGCTACATTTTAGTGCATGCCACATTTTAGTGCATGCTACATTTTTAGTGCATGCTACATTTTTTCCCCATGCTACATATTAGTGCATGCTACATTTTTAGTGCATGCTACATTTTTAGTGCATGCTACATTTTAGTGCATGCTACATTTTAGTGCATGCCACATTTTAGTGCATGCTACATTTTTAGTGCATGCTACATTTTTTCCCCATGCTACATATTAGTGAATGCTACATTTTTAGTCCATGCTACATTTTAGAGCATGCTACATTTTTAGTGCATGCTACATATTAGTGAATGCTACATTTTTAGTGCCTGCATTTTTAGTGCATGCTACATTTTTAGTGCATGCTACATTTTTTTTCCATGCTACATATTAGTGCATGCTACATTTTTAGTCCATGCTACATTTAAGAGCATGCTACATTTTTAGTGCATGCTACATTTTAGTGCATGCTACATTTTTAGTGCATGCTACATTTTAGTGCATGCTACATTTTAGTGCATGCTACATTTTTAGTGCCTGCATTTTTAGTGCATGCTACATTTTAGTGCATGCTACATTTTAGTGCATGCTACATTTTTAGTGCATGCTACATTTTTAGTGCATGCTACATTTTAGTGCATGCTACATTTTTAGTGCCTGCATTTTTAGTGCATGCTACATTTTTAGTGCATGCTACATTTTTTTTCCATGCTACATATTAGTGCATGCTACATTTTTAGTCCATGCTACATTTTAGAGCATGCTACATTTTTAGTGCATGCTACATTTTAGTGCATGCTACATTTTTAGTGCCTGCATTTTTAGTGCATGCATATTTAGCTAACAGAAAGATGGACGTCTTGAGAAAATGCAACGAGAGAAAATCTGGTCAAGCACTGGGAAGGCATCAGGTTGCATTGTCAAACAATGCGTACACGGACAGATGGGAACACAACAATGGAAAGGAACAGATGGAAAAGGATACTTAGAGGGAAAGGAGCGTGGCTGCAACAAAAGATGACAACAATAGCAATCACAGTTGGAAGGGGACTACAACCTAGTAATAACACAATTATCAATTAAATAATAATTATTGCCTGTGTTGGCGACATCTGGTGACTTTTCAGTTCATCACATTTCTCTCTTGGCATTTCCTAATTGTCATCAGTCACAATATCACAGGCTTCCAACGTCATGGATTTTGGATATTGCCTTCGCACCTGTCTACTATCCCAACTGCAAAGTTGCAATCAACCATGGCTCATAATAATCAGTCTGCTTTCTGCTCCCCCACTACACAAGGCTTTTGGTTCATCAACGTTTTACACCAATGCAATAATAATAATAATATAATAATATAACCGTTCAGCGTTTCAACTCGGTGGCCTTTCGAGGCACTTTAGCTGATCCAGTTCCAGAGAAGATATAACAATAGCCACTACTTCCCTAGTTTTTTGTACTTCCTGTTACTGATGTTGTTTGTTGAAGACATTAAAAGGATTATTATTATTATTTTCAAAAATAATAATAATAGCAATAATAATAGTTTATTAATGCAAACTGGCAACTATGCAGTAACAGATGATAACAAGGTTAACAAAAGCCAAATTTAACTGTATGGCAGATTGCAAGGTTCCCATCTGTCCTACAGTTCATTATACACCTTCCCCCGCTAGAATTGTCACTACTCAACCGTCTCAAACGTTTAGTCTTCACTCCTCACCAGATTTAGCGAGACTGTTGATTTCCCGGATCGTGATGATGCTGGCGAGCATGTCACAGAGCCACTGCGGATCAAGGAAGTAGACGTCCTGAAGATGAACTTCATCGTAATGCAGCAAAACACCTAACGACAATGACGACGTAACAACAGACACAGAATAATTGACAGAATATGACTGAACACAACTCACAAAGTTGACATGATGATGGACACTAATTGATGGACAGGCCCTTCCACACCACAACCTTTACCCGATTTATACACTGAAAGCCAGCAGACGATGTCACCAGAAATAACAGCAACCGCAAAACTTATTCAGATTCCTTTAAACTTGTCAGCAGTCATAGATGTAAAAAAACGATGACAATGAAATAAAAAACGTCATTTTGTTCGGAAAAAACCACAAAAAACCAAAACGGAAAATAATCTGCCTTTGTTACATCTGAAACTTCATTTTAAGCTTAAAAACTTTGCTGATGCAATTTTATCTTAATCTGCAAATAACACAACTTTATTATTAGGCCAAAATTAATTGGTATTTAAGTAACATTAATTTACCAGTTATTTTTCTTAGAACTCTGGTCTAATAAGAATTCAGAAAATTAAAGGTATTGAAATCTTTTCAAATTTACCGTAAATTGTAAACATAAGTTCACATATGTTCAAGCTGATCAACATCACGCAATTAAAATCTAATCAGAAGCAAAGACCAAACATGTGTACTAAATTATATATTGTACATTTGTACTTAAAATTGTTACTTATAAAATATTAATTATAGGCCTAAGAATTTTATATAAAAAAACTCTTACAAATTTCATTTCTTATAGGGACCTTAATGATGACAATTTCTATGGCGCCATAATGCAGCCATGCTGCTACAACGGCGCCTAATTACATGTACTTCTCGAATAATGACTTAAACAATTACATAATGACACAACAGTTAGCCGATTCCTTGAGAGTACGGTGAAAACGTATGGAATATCAGAAAAAATTAAAATAAGGAAAATAATAATAGACAGAAAATAAATAAATAAAGTTACATAAAAATTTAAAAAATGATAAAAAGGATGCGAAAAAGAAAAACAAGAAAAAACGATGTTTTTTGGAAGAGAATAAAAAACGAAAAAACGCTTTTTACAACTATGGCATAGCTAGCTACCAATTTCAAGGCACAACTGGGTTGTTTTGTTGTTTATATGTGCGCTTGCTATACTCAGAGACGCTCCCAACTACGTTCATTTGATATCATTTTTTGTACAAGGGATTCTCAGCAGTTTTTGGATGCACTTGTTCTCAAATGCGTGAATGCGATTTTCTTCCTCCTTCTTCAAAGTCCAGGCCTCGCACCTGTACGTCGCCACTGGCCACGTCAAATCCTTCATCAACCGCAATTTGGTGTTGTTGCTGATGGATATATTTTTCCATAGCTTTGTCAGTTTGCCCATAACCGTCATCCCCATTGATTGACATGCCATATTCTTCTGCAGCACTTTCAACGCGTTTCACGAGTTCTTGTAATTCTTCCGATGTTGTGGCCATAAGGACAATATCATCAGCGTATCTGAGATTGTTGATGGTTTTTCCGTCAATTCTAAATCCACAGGCAAATCCCGCTGGTGCCTTACGCATTACTTATTCTGCTAGAATGTTGAACATATATATAATTACATATAATTTTACTTATTCTGCTAGAATGTTGAACATATATATAATTACATATAATTATATATATATATATATTATATTAGAACCTAATAACTAATAGATGGTATGATCACGCATGCCATATGACAAGCACACTGTTGAACATATACCTATCAACGTGAAATAAGATGTTGACTGTAAATACCATTTTCATGGAGGAACTGTGTTGCCTGGCTCAGTTCAGACATGTCTTGGAAGCTTGTCCTGAACATCTCCTCCATTTTCGCAATTACCATGTGCCTACAACGTAACGTACATGTAAAACAGACGAATAAATTTGCATTATTAATAAATCACTAAAAATATGATGTCTGACAGAAAACTACGATGACGGGCTTCAAGCAAACAAGAACTCATCCGAACTTAGATGAATGCGAGATTCATAAAAATTATCAGAAAAATATAGCATACATGCATGCATTATGTTCTGTTAATATAGGAACTCAGTTCTAACCATGAGAACCGCTTGTGAAAGAGTTCTAGGAACAATGGAACCATGCTACAGTGTTGGCACAGTTAATGCTGCCCAGTGGGTCAAGAGAAAACCAACAATTAATTCACTGCTGAATCATTTTGTCCATTGCACTAATCTGCTAACCAATATACAAAATGTCAATTTGAAAAATTGATAAATATTAAATAAAATTACTTTATAATAATCATTGGGAGCCATGCACGTCACATTTATATTAATGTGTTCCAAAATATTATGGCAGATTCGCACGTAAACACGATGTATATATATATATGTATATTCGTTTAATAAGCAAAAACAGGTTGGCAAACCGCAACCTGGTACATTGTGTGTGCATAAACAGGTAAAATGAAATAACATTCAGCATTCGCAATTAGCTACAATTGTCCCACACATAGCCAGCTCTTGAGTAGCACTTTATGAATGATAGATTTTAAGACTGCGAATGCTTTGACTCTACTGTACTTGTACTGTTCAGCGTGAAGGACAGGATCCTTGTGCTGTGCCTTACGCTCTTGTGCCAACGTCTGAACAATGACCTGGAGATGGAGGTATCGAGCGGGAACTTTCTGCTCCAGTAGCCGTGTTCCTCGACAACCTTTTACACCACACAAACATATATTAGTATGTACAGCAAAAATGCAACTGCTAGAGTGCAACATGGCATTTTAACGTTACTAGACATTTAGTAGAAGCAAATAATTTAACGTATCAAAGCAAGTGTTCAAGCAGTTACATCTTTATCTAGACTTGCAACATCCTGTCTAATTATACCTCTTGAAATCACAGCATTTACTAGCATACTTGATGCTGAAGCTGCTTCAAGTTCTGCTGTAGTGTTTGAAGCAAAATCAAATTAAGCTATGTAGTAAATTACTTCAATAGGAAAGGCTGTAAGACTATCAAGTTTTGTCAGCAAAGATCTTTCAAGCATATGCAAGAGATTAGATAGTCATTCAAATAGAACATTTATGCATTGCCTCTGTAAGAAAACTACTCAGAAGTTCTCCCTACTTCAGCACATCTTAACCTAAGAAAAAGAATGTAGAAGAGAGGGCTCTGGGAAAGAGGTGGGGCTCCAATGGGAGGTCATTCCAGATCAAGGGGCCCAACACCGATAAGTGTGATTCTGCTTATTGGAAGTAGATGTTGCATTGGGAAGTATTGTTAACAAAATGAATAAATGAGAGGCATTAGGATTAGATACAACCTTAAACATCAATTTGAGCTTGCTCTAACTTCTCGTGTGCTGCACCTTCCTTTTGAAAATAATCAAGATTCCATTATACAAATGCACTACTATTCCATCGGACTCTAAACAACAAACGGTTTAAAGCTGCCTAAAACCGAACATGCTTCAGTCAGTTAAATGCTCATGTACAGAAACTTTAAAAGACATATTTAGAAGCGAAATGTTCTAATGACATAAACAAAATTAAACATAAACTACTCTTACCAGAAGTCCTTTTTGATGATGATGATGATGATGATGATGATGATGATGATGATGATGATGATGATGATGATGATGATGATGATGATGATGATGATGATGATGATGATGATGATGATGATGATGATCTTACCAGGTAGTTTTTCCTCGGAGACAACTTTCCAGATGAGATTGCGTAACTCTGGAATGTAGTTCTTCGTGAGAAAACTCGTCCTGCAACTGACCTCGATGTGGTCGACGACGCGTGGAAGACCTTGCTTATCCGGTTCATTGACGAAGATGTATTTCTTCTCAATCAATCGACCCATCTCGCTGAGAAATGCCGCACGATTGCTGCTCGGAATCTGGTCTCTGTGCGTTCCGACGATGATGACAGGGGAGCCAGGCACTCGCGCCTTATCAAAATAATATCACACTTTAATAGAAAAAAAGAATCTTGATATCTGCTTTTTACTTAAACTGCTGCAAGATTACATGAGATAGTAGAGCTCACAAAAATAATGAGAAAATAAATGAATAGTTTAAAATAAATAAATAAAAATAACTCACAAACAATGAACAAACTAATTTTTAAAACTATTTTTCTCTTCATCTTGTAACAGTGTTGCGGCTTGTCAACCTGATTTTTTATTAAATGAATATATATATATATATATATATATATATATATAATATATAAATATATAGTGTGTATGAGCACTTGTTATAGCACCCTTTCAAGATTCTAGACACCATCATTACACCACCACGCCCCACAAGAGTAACAGATGAAAACAGTTTAACAGGAGTCGAATTTAACTGTATGGTAACCTGCAAGCTGCTTATCTGTCCCACTGTTCATCCTGCCAAGTCAACTTTATGGGGCTCACAGGTATTGAACCCACATCCTTCTCATCTTCACGCCAGTCTGTTTCCATTCAAACATCTCCCCCACTCACCATCTCCCTCACTCACCATCTCCCCACTCACCATCTCCCCCACTCACCATCTCCCCCACTCACCATCTCCCCCACTCACCATCTCACCCACTCACCATCTCCCCCACTCACCATCTCCCCCACTCACCATCTCACCCACTCCCCATTTCCCCCACTCACCATCTCCCCCATCCAGAGTGACATCATCTTAGATCAATCATTTGCCATATCATTTATAAATGATTTTCTAAACAAGGGATCATTTAGAAAAGAAATCAGTCAAAAAAGAAGGACAATAATAATTAACAGCGATGACAATAAAACAAAATTTTAAAAAATAAAACAAATAATACACACAAAAACTGTACCTGAATATTGATGAGCCATTGCATTATTTCGTTTACTCCTTTCTCTCCGTCTGTCACTTTCCAAACCACGAGATAGAGGGAGCGCTTTGACAGGAAATACTGATGTGTGGCATAATATTCTTTCTACACCAATTAAACACCAATTCACATAATCAAGCACTCACCACAATCGCATCATCAAAACAGACTCTACAGTAATATCCCCTAACAACTGTAAGACTTTCAGAGTAGCTGCAGAGTATATGACCAACTGACCTCATACAAATGAAAGCTTGACCTAAGTTGGAAAAATTCAAAACTTAGTTCAGCAGTGCACTGGATTAAATTAAAAATGCTGCATGAAAACTTGCTTTATCACAGATAGTAAATATTTAATACATTTGAAAAATCTACATACATGCATGACCACTTTAGAAAACTTGTTATCTAAGTTCTGCTAAATTTCAGTTCTCTGGTGCAAATGAGAAGTTCTATGTGCCGTATTGTAGTTGTACCGTATAACATGAAGCTTAACATGAGATTGCCGCTTGAGTGATGTAATTGGAATTACTGTGAAATTAACAGAATTATATTTAAAACCAATCTAATTCCAACAATTCCTAATGGGCTTCTGAGCACATCTCTTGCAAAGTCAGATGCTACAAGTGATATCGCAAGTACAGATACTTAGGTCTTACTACAAGTCTACATGACTAATGCATCCCACAAAAACAAATAGATATAAATTAATATTTAGCAATTGAGGTTAGAACAGCATATTTTCAGTGATAATGTCATAATAATAGTAATAATAATAATTAATAATAATAATAAATAAATAAATAAATGCATGACTCGGTGGCTTTTCGAGCCACTTCAACTGAACCAGATCCTAAGGAGATTTAATTACTTGCATTTTTATCGTCTTTTAAATCACTTTCCATAAAACATAATTATGTAACCAATAATGAGAGCTGCTCTTGAGAAATATCAGTGATTGCAAATCTTGTAATTCAAAGACAATCAAAGCGATTCAAATCTAAAAGTGTCTGAAAGTACAACTGAAAGAACTTGGTATCAAGTACAAATACTTAAAAGTTCTGTAATTTTCCCATTCTACCTACCTGTCATTCATTCATTCATTCATTCATTCATTCATTCATTCATTCATTATGAGGATTTATATAGCACCAAACTTCAAAGTGACTACACAGAAGTGCTCCCAACACCAGTATGGCTGAAAAGGACAGTTTTGAGATGTGCATAGAAAGAGCGAGGATGGACACTGGGGAAGAAGTGCAGCAACACAGTCATTCATCACTCAAAACTCTTCTTAGACTCTTCTTACCTGTCCACCAAAGTCCCAGGTGCTGAAGATGACTTTGCCCGTGCTTCCCTGGATCTCAAGGTCACCGATGTCCACCCCAACAGTTGAGATGTTGTCACCCTTCTGGTCCTTGCCTTGAGTTTGGTGCATCCGTTCTCCCCAGTGCTTCAAAACAACAAGAAATCGGGGCTCACACAAAGAAATATTTAGCTTTTTATATCTAATTTTACAAAGCATTAAATCTCAAAATTGATGTAGCCAACCACTTCAGTAGAAGACGTTTCCATGAAACATGGTCTCTAACAAAAGATATTGCAATAGTATTTTAGTAACTTCTATTGTGCTAAAGATATTGCAATAGTATTTTAGTAACTTCAATTGTGCTAAAGATATTGCAATAGTATTTTAGTAACTTCGATTGTGCTAAAGATATTGCAATAGTATTTTAGTAACTTCTATTGTGCTAAAGATATTGCAATAGTATTTTAGTAACTTCAATTGTGCTAAAGATATTGCAATAGTATTTTAGTAACTTCTATTGTGCTAAAGATATTGCAATAGTATTTTAGTAACTTCGATTGTGCTACTTCTACTGTGCTAGTGTCTAACATACATTCAGGATGCGAATAGATTTTTAGACTCGGATCATAGAGAAGGTTTTAAGGCAGACTCCTGTGGTGATAAATTTAATTGATTTAAAAAAGGCGTTCAACAGCATCCACAGAGAATCGTTTTGGAAAATAATGAAGAGCATCAAAGATCATAAACAATATCAAGAGTTTCTATGATGGTAGCCGATGTGTGGTGAGGCATGGAGGAGAGGTGGGTGAATGGTTCCAGGTTGTGACTGGAGTGCGGCAAGACTGTGTGCTGCCACCACTGCTTTAAATTGCACTAGTGATCGACTGGGTAATGGCAAGAGCAACAGGGCACAACAACACCGCATTGAAATGGGTGAGTGATGAGAAGATTAGCAACCTGGACTTTGCTGATGACGTCGCTTTGATGAAAAATACCTGGAATGGAATAAAGGAATTAAACAAGCAAAGTTCAAGAAGAGGTAGTAAGGGTGAGGCTTGCCATAAACCTGGAGAAGATCAAGATCATGAGAATATGGAAATGGGAGGAAATGGAAAGGGTCGTGATTGAAAATAGGTAAGTTGGTATCATTAACGAATTCTGTTATTTTGGCAGTACGTTCGCAGCAAACAGTAGCTGTGATAAGGAGATCAGGATTTGCATTGGAAAAGCAAATGGGACCTTCGGGAGATTGGAAAAGATATGGAAGAGCAATGGATGCAGCATCAAGGTTAAGACATGGTCATACAAAGTCATAATGCTGAGTACGCTGCTCTATAGAGCAGATACATGGCCAATGACGGTGGCAAATAGGAAAAGATAGAGGCAGCATATGATGGATAATATCATATATGAATGCGAAAGAGGTAACTACATGTATAAAGACATACATCACATCGGTGATTCAGAATACATTACATCGTGATTCAGAATACATTACATCGGTGATTCAGAATACATTACATCAGTGATTCAGAATACATTACATCGGTGATTCAGAATACATTACATCGGTGATTCAGAATACATTACATCGGTGATTCAGAATACATTACATCGGTGATTCAGAATACATTACATTGGTGATTCAGAATACATTACATCGGCGATTCAGAATACATTATAACGGTGATTCAGAATACATTACATCGGTGATTCAGAATACATTACATCGGTGATTCAGAATACATTACATCGGCGATTCAGAATACATTACATCGGTGATTCAGAATATATTACATCGGCGATTCAGAATACATTATAACGGTGATTGAGAATACATTACATCAGTGATTCACAATACATTACATCAGTGATTCAGAATACATTGCATCAGTGATTCAGAATACATTACATCGGTGATTCAGAGACACTTACCGTGTGTTTCGTCTTTTTATCCCTCAGCTGATTGAGTAAAGACGTTTTTCCAATGCCCTGAATTCCCACAAACATCAGCTTCATGCGGTTAAATGGAACGGCCCTGGCAACAGAAAGCCATATATATGCAGAAAACAACACAACCACCAACACAATCATTGAAACCCTTTACCATAATCATTTAAACCTTTTCCATAATCATTGAAACCCTTTACCATAATCATTGAAACCCTTTACCATAATCATTGAAACCCTTTACCATAATCATTGAACTCTTTACCATAATCATTGAAACCCTTTACCATAATAATTGAAACCATTTACCATAATCATTGAAACCCTTTACCATAATCATTGAAACCCTTTACCATAATCATTGAAACCCTTCACCATAATCATTGAAACCCTTCACCATAATCATTGAAACCCTTCACCATAATCATTGAACTCTTTACCATAATCATTGAAACCCTTAACATAGCTTGTTAGTGGTAACATACATGGTGAAGAGAAAAAAACCAAACCTCTACAATAACTATAGATATTAACACCAAACATGTAAAAATATTATTGAGAATAAAACTCTTTCATTCCCAACTATGAACTTAATTAGTTCTTATAATTATATGCTATTCCAGTTAAAACTTGAAGTCTATTAAAACGTTTCAAGGAGCATATAGAGCAACTGAACTAACGGAGGTCAACATGCAGGCACGGCTTGAGCGATCAAGGAATTTGCTGATGCGCCATTCTGCCAACTTGGTGCATATCAAATAACCTAGACCTTTATCCCGTGGAATATAAAATTTGTCTGTGATGCAAGAAATGGTTTACAAGAAAAGGTGTGCGATGTCGGAGAACTGCGACAATGTAAAAGTACAGACATGGGACGAATTTCATCAAGCTGTAATTAATTCAGCAATTAGTCAGTGGCGAGCGCGTCTTTGTGTGTGTGCTGAGGCTGAAGGAGGACATTTTGAACACACATTATGACTAAAAATTGATAGTTATCTGATTCATGTCCTTTAACCTGAAGCTTCTCCAAATTTTATTAAAATGTACAAATTATTGTACAAATTATCGTAACAGTAGGAGAGGTTTGGTTTTTTCCATTCACCATGTATACATTGCCAAACAATTTCAATAAAAGAAGTCATCCTTACATCAATGATAGTGACTAGATGAATGAAGGAAATGTCTCTTCACCTAAGAGCTACAATCATGGCTTAAAGTTGGCTGGACGGTCATGGATGGCGTCCACGCAACTTATTTTCACTTCTGAACGCCATCCTGCCACTTATTTCGCCAGCACAGCACACACAGAAAAGTTGAGGAGCGTCCAGGCACTTCTTTTTTTTACACTTTAGGCGCTGGCTAAAATCAATTGAAGAATGGAAGGGAAGTGAACGGAAGAGCGAGAATAATGAATTGATGAAGCGGATAATGATGATGACACGCATAATAATGAGTTGATGAAGCGGATAATGATGATCACACGCATAATAATGAGTTGATGAAGCGGATAATGATGATGACACGCATAATAATGAGTTGATGAAGCGGATAATGATCACACGCATAATAATGAGTTGATGAAGCGGATAATGATGATGACACGCATAATAATGAGTTGATGAAGCGGATAATGATGATCCCACGCATAATATTAGAACTGAGCAGAAATAAGAGAAGGTCTAACTCGTCTCGAATCGACTTAAGATATCCGAGGACAGCGGAAGTCTTCCGAGCTTTATCTCCAAGAAGAGACCGAAGCGAATCAGAAACGGGACAGTGGGAAAAGTCCACATTCCACAGTTTTCGCATTAGTCCCATCTCCGGTGGAAGCTGGCAATAAAAAAATCAAACCTGATCTTGATGACAGAATTTCACAAGAATAACACAAGATAATGCATTAGCTGCTCAAGAACAATATCTCAACAAAACCAGTGAATCAATCAATAATCAATCAATATAAATTTGATATATAGCGTCCCTACTCGATATCTACACACAGTTGCTCCCAGGTCAACCATGGCTGAAAAGAACCGCATGACCAGAATGTCATTTTCATAAAATACAACAAATAGGAAAAGTACAACAGCAGCCTTGGTCGTCCACACTTGCAACTCATCTGGAAGTTCTGAAATCTGCAGAAAAATACTTGATTATGAATAAATCATTGCTTCACTATGGTCATAATCTTGAAGCCCTAATGATCCCAACCTTTTGATCAATGACATAACATTTCATTATGTATATTCGTTTAATAAGCAAAAACAGGTTGGCAAACCGCAACCTTGAACATTGAGATAGACAAAAATTACATCGAAATAAAAATATTAATATTATAGGGAGTAATCAGTTATTGGAATTAAATTGAATCAATAGTTAGACTATGCTTTAATAATGTGTTTGAAAATGACTCTAGAAACAAAGTTTCGGTCATCTTTGCTCGGAAGTTCAAAATTGTGCATACGAGCCCTGAGACCTGGACGACGGTTGTTCTTACGCCATCATTGTTTACCACAAACTGGAAACTACTACTGGCAAACTGAAAACCATTTACACAAGATGCATTACATACCAGTAAATCATAATCAACAATGAACACTTCTTATAGAATATTATATTTACAATTTTTTGGCAAAATACAGGACTGAACACTTGTCTTAATTATGTTGACACTCTTTAACTGGAATTCATGTTAGGCTATGGCACACCAGCAACACGACTTCTGCATTCAATGACCAGCTTTGTCCATTTCTTCAAGTGCTCAGCTATGGACTTTGCTCAGGCATAGACAATTTTCTGATTGAATATGATCTGTCCCATTCACCTCTTTGATCTTGTTGTAAGAGATCTTCAGCTCAGCCAGTTGAGTGAGGTCAGAGATTTCTGAAGGAAGGCTTAGAATTTCATTGTGGCTGAGGTCGAGTGATGTAAGACTTGGATAGAGGACGATCTCCAGCTTCTTCTTATCCACAGCACAGTCCGTGATCAGAAACGATCGCCTGGGCGATAGCTGAAAATTAGACAAGCTCAGAGCATTCATCATTCTCCATTTCTTCATTTTAACGCTCTCCCACATTTTATTATTTCGCTTTTCAAACAAGCTATCAGGTTATCTGTTTCAAAAAGAAAATTATTTGGAACTGGAGAGTAATTTCTGTCATGTATACAGCTCGCAGCCAGAACTGATCACCAACAATAGTCAAAACTGGAATCTGCCTACAACTTTTTTGCACCCATAGCAAGTTATCACAGACACTTTATGGACGAACTGAACCTGGCTGGCTAGATAGGCTGTATTACATCTTATTATTGAATTCAATTTGTAACAATCATTTTTGCAGCTGAAATATTGTTCAATCCAGTCAAACATATTCTGGCTGTACACTAAATAATGTAAAATATAAACACCAAACAATTCAACATAAAAGACACCAAACAATTTAACATGAAAATGAACAAATGAACATAAAAACCTTAACAACAGACTATTACATGTCATTGCTGCAATAATAACAAGAAATCAAATCTGCTTTCCTTATCATTGATTCAATTAATCCAGCATAATTTAAAAAACACAATAAAATTAAGTCAGGATTCAGAAACTACAATATCAATGCTGATTTTAAATCAATTTTTAAATCTTGGAAAATGCATCACAACAATTTGGTAGAAAAATTCATTGTTGGTTTTCATAACTTACAATCTTGGAGTCATTTGGAAACCTTTCGCTTTCGTCAGATGACGTGAAATTCTGGTCGTCTGGACTCTCCGCGCAGATGACAAACTTCCGAATTTTGTTGTTATTGAGTTTGAGAGCCCTGAGTTTCTCCAGACGATGATGTGTTTGATGTTTGCAAGCTCCAAGATTCCAGTTTGATGCCAGTGATGCGGAGGATGTTGAACGATGTGCAAACAACTTTAAAGTAGCTGATCCTGGCATCGTTGATTGCACCAAAGAGCTAACACATGAAAACAAAGGAAAACAATGTGTGATGATAATTGCATTGTAGTTTGCTCATAATTTGGTCAATCAGGCAGGCAGAACATGGCTTGTGACATGATTAGAAGTTCAGTTTTAACAGTAAACCACAATTACGGTCACGGTGCATTAAACCACTTTGCTGTCGTATTGACACGAGTGTCGCTCGTCATGAACTATAGATCTGTAGGTTGTGGGCTATTATGATGAGCGCCACTCGTCAATAAATACCCTGATTAGTGTGGCACTGGACGAACTTACTACTCAAAGAGTTGGCAGCACCTGAAGACCAATGCAGTGTTTTCTAAAATGTTATGGCTGGTATTGGACTACCAGGTGCTTTTATGCTCAGTTTGTGAAGCCATTTCAGAAATACTAAATATGCCAATGTTGAACTTTTTTTATAACAGATGTTTCTAAGTCACCTTCAACATTGTCTTCTGATAAATTTAGACTTTTTGCCATCACATTAGACAATATATTAAATGGGTGCAAAGAAGTCATCGATTTATATACAATGCAATGGTGAAACATGCTATGATCAATGCATTTGCACTTTAGGCCATTCAACAATTTCAATTCTGTGACTTCCAATGACAATAACTTGCTGGAATTTATGCACGACGTCATTGGTGACTCAGCACAAATGAGTCACAATGCTGAAGGCAAATTCGAGTTCATTGTTCTGCTAACAGGAAGACATTAATGCAGAAGATTGCAAAGCCAGGTCAGCAAAGCGATGTCATGTTTGTTACAAGATCAGGGCAGACGAGGGTTGAAGGCTGCCTCCACTATACACCAATTGTCCATCAAAACTGATCTTTGCATCAATGACTGATCCGCTGTCTATCAGACTAAGTAAATTGCTGGAATTTGCACCTGGGTAAAATAGTGACCCACTCCATAGCAGTTACTCTGAACACTCAGCTCCAAGTACCTATGATCCATATCAATGTCCAGTATACTAGGTGGTCAGTATCCAGTGCAAATAAGTGAATAGCATCCGCATTTATAGACATAAACATACGATTTTTATTGATATATTGATATAATCACGAATTATAGTCATTGCAACAGTGAATGTAACACATAGACTATAATTGCAATGACATTTTTTTACATGTGCATGTTATGTGTTGGCACATGGGGCGTCGTTTAGTCCTTGATGGCATGGCAGCAAAGGGGTTAATAGGTGTTTCTGTAAAGCATACATAAAGCATACATCACCTTTGTCTGGAAGGGTAAAATTGTGTGGCAATGGGTGTAGATTCCATAGGGATTCTGGAGGAGGGCCATGATGGACATGCAGTGAATTAGCGGCAAATATATGACATGCAAAAGAAGGCACCTAAACTCTGGTTATATAGGAACACCAGTAACACTGAAGAGAACTAAAATATGCTAAACAGAGAACTCCATCCGTCCAATCTGCACAACAGAATTACAAAACAATTTCAAAGACCAGTCCTTGAGTAAAAATTAAAGTGAGGTGAGGAGAGCAAAGTAATGTCAAGGTAATGTAAGGTTCTCAGTCCTTTTATAATAACAAATATATAAAACTCTAAGAGAAAATAAATAGTGTGCCAACACTTACACGTGCAATTGTCGCTTGAAATCAGTTTTACAGAAATTTTTGACTATGCATGATGCAAGAACAGCGTTAACAATTCAACAATGAGAGTATACTAAAGGCAACTAAGAAGCCAAGTAAGTTCATCAGTAAAGTGATGCAAGTATTATTGTTAGTGACAAATAGCTAAAAAGTGACAGTAAAACTGTATGGTCCTGTATGTGACCATGTGAAAAGCTACACAGAAATTCGTTCAAACTATAAACGACTCATTAAGACAATATAAATTTTACCATCTTGCAGCAAAAGGACTGTAGCAGATTCTCGTGGCTGGGCTGGAGTGCGTTGAGCTGACGATGTCGACAGCATTTTCCAGGTTGACTTTACCATCGATCAGGTTAGCAGAGAGGTCAAGCGATTTGAGCGACGCAGGGTAGGCATCAGCCGACCCAATCTGTGTCAGCCGGTTATGACTTAGAATCAGCTTCTCCAATTGCGGAGCGAGACACGGCAGGGTCGCCGGAAGTTCATCGAAAGAATTATGCGAGAGATTGAGCTCAACGAGTTGGGATCGACGTTCTGACGACGTTGCCTCCATCTCACTTTCAAAGTCAGACGGTCGCACCTGAACCTTTTCCTGCCATCGGTTGACGTACTTTGGTAGCACATCGATATAATTCTGATGTCTATCTCCGGGCTGATCTGTCGGTTGTCCAACAACTGGAATCTTATTGCTTGATGGCGGAATCACAGTCTCCACGAGAGACTCAGATCGGCTCACGGAGCGACTATCAATGCGTTGAAGGTACGCAGATGCACGATCATCCGAAGTTGAAAATGGTGCCGGGGTAGGTATGCCTTCTGAAATGGTCCTTGACTCAGACTGGGATGGCAGTTTCTCTAGCTTGTTGTGTGAGAGATTAAGTTCGAGCAGAGAGGCACAAGTCCACATCTCATACGAAAGAGCGGAGATGATGTTATGCGAAAGATTTAGTTTCTTCACAGACGGCAGCTGGAAGATGGTGCTTGGAACAAAGGCAAACTGGTTTTTCGAGAGGTTAACTTCCTCGAGACTTGTGCAGTTCAAGACAAACACTTCTTCATACGTTGAATTGACAGACGATCGTCGTCGTCGTCTCTCCTGCTTCGTCATTTTATCCACATTCTCGTCGCGCATCGTTTCCTCGTTTATCGCACATTTATCGATACCTGAAATCTTAAAAAGAAACATCTACTTTTAAATATACATGCATACTAAATGGATCAATCAATCACCCAAATTATATGTTTTTTTCAAAGATTAACTTATCTAGTATTGTAGTCAATTGCCTCAGTGCTCAACATGCAATTTCAAATACCCGTATGCAGATTTCAGCCTCTGTTTTAAAATTAAGATGGCCAACATGTGGGGCGCGGTGGTATAGTGATGGCGTCGTTGCCTTGAAGCCAGGAGGTTCAAATCCTCCTCAAGTCGCCGTGTAGGGACCTTGGGCAAGTCCTTCACTCGCAATTGCTCAGCGCTCCGGCGTGAAACTCTGATGCAGTGTCCGCTCTGCAGTTGGAAGCGCATCTGAGTAGAGAGCTTGAAGGGGCACTATAACAAGTGCACATACAAACAAACAAAACAAACAAACAAACATGTCAGGATATTCACTAAATTTCCTAATTAACCAGTTCGCTACCGGAGGTAAAAAATTCCTGTGACCGGAGAAATATTTGAAAATTCGACTTTTATCTTTTTCGACGGTAGTGATTATAATGAGCTGTTCGTATGCTGTATTTTTATTGATGATCATAAAGGTTATGTAAAAACAAAAGTTATTCGTACTTTTCATTTATATAGCGCCTCTTCAAAGACAACTATTCAACTCAAAATAATAGAACCATATGATGTTATGGCAATAGTCCAAGTTTGCATTACGTGTCCACAATGCAGATGGCTAAATGTAGGCTTTGTCAGGGGTGCCAAATGTAAGCTTTGTCAGAGGCGCCAAATGTAAGCTTTGCCAGGGGCGCCAAATGCATGCTTTGCCTGGGTCGCCAAATGTATGCTTTGCCAGGGGCATCAAATGTATGCTTTGCCAGGGGCGCCAAATGTAAGCTTTGCCAGGGGCGCCAAATGTAAGCTTTGCATGGGGCGCCAAATGTAAGCTTTGCCAGGGGCGCCAAATGCATGCTTTGTCTGGGGCGCCAAATCATGCTTTGTCAGGGGTGCCAAATGTAAGCTTTGTCAGAGGCGCCAAATGTAGGCTTTGCCAGGGGCGTCAAATGTAAGCTTTGCCAGGGGCGCCAAATGTAAGCTTTGCCAGGGCGCCAAATGCATGCTTTGCATGGGGCGCCAAATGTATGCTTTGCCAGGGCGCCAAATGTAAGCTTTGCCAGGGGCGCCAAATGTAAGCTTTGCATGGGGCGCCAAATGTAAGCTTTGCCAGGGGCGCCAAATGCATGCTTTGTCTGGGGCGCCAAATCATGCTTTGTCAGAGGTGCCAAATGTAAGCTTTGTCAGAGGCGCCAAATGTAGGCTTTGCCAGGGGCGTCAAATGTAAGCTTTGCCAGGGGCGCCAAATGTAAGCTTTACCAGGGCGCCAAATGCATGCTTTGCATGGGGCGCCAAATGTATGCTTTGCCATTAAGAGTAGTAAAATGTTTGTTTCACTTTTCATCTCATCTTAAGATTTAAATAAACATTCACTCCTTACCCTTGAAGAGTTTTACAGGGATATTTGCAATCATGAGAAATTGCAGCTAATTACATGCAGTTGTAGCTCTAAAATGCCCACAAAATATAATGTTATTACTCAGACTTTGGGTTCAAAATTTAGTCGTCTTCTTCATCAAAATCATATCATTTTCTTTAGTTACACAGTTTTAAATATCTTTTAAACACTGCTGATCAACCAAAATGAAATTCAGTTAATTTCAATTAATGATCAGCTTAATTTGATTACAATAATAGCAATTTGAAACGACAAACCTTATTGTCGGAGGCATTAAGCAACCTCAAACTCGGAAGTTGAAAGAGAAAGGTCGGAAGAGATTCAATGTTATTGTTTGAAATATCAATTCGGGTTAAGAAAATCATCATAGCCTGTCCACTTTCGAGAATCCAGTCAGGGAAAGCGTGAAGCTTTCTCAGTTGAAAACCACAGGCTTTGATCACCCAAGAGTCACTAAGTTTCCTCAGACCCATTGAATGCCAGCAGATATTAATACCAGATGCACCATACGACATCGATCGTGACACGTCGACATCAACGCTGCTCAGATGTCCAATCTTATGCTGCGCCTGTACGATTGCCAGATAGTTTGGCCGAAACTCAAGATCAAGGCACACTCGATGCTGGATCATAACTCCAATCATCTCATCATCCCCCATCTGCGTGGCAGCATTCAAGATCCGAAGATTGTCATCCCTCGCGTTGTATCGTAACAGAAGTTCCATCAACGCTCGATCACATCGATGAAACGCTTCCGTGAGAGGCGAAGAGACGGAACCGTCGTCTCTTAGCAGCGGCTTATTTGGATCGGCCCTGTGCTGTAGCAAGATGGCGGCCACATCCAAATAAGCGATGCTTTCATTGCCAAGCACAGCCAACTGGAGCGAAGTTTTGCCCTCACCATCTTCAACGTCCACGTCCATTCCGTTAAGTAGCTCCTTGCTCAGCTGACGTGAACAGGAACTTTTCTCCGTCTTGACTCGCTTTGGTCCACTCCCTATCTCACCAGATACTCGCTTCTCATGAGTTTGGTGAGAAGAAAGAGAACTTCTTTCTGAGTTACCAGCCTCAAAACTACTTAATGGACGTGATGTCAGGACGTTTAGAATGTGCTCTACGATATCGAATCGGTTGTTCGTCACAGCGACGTGTAACGGAGTTCTGTGGCGACCGTCTCGCACTTCAAGCGCCGCAACTTTTGAACTTTCGTCATCAGAAGTTGAGCATCTCACACTGGCAACATCAATGATGATCTTAACAACTTCCAGATGACCATAGATACATGCAAGATGGATCGGATGACTGCCATCCAACGTCTGCATCTCAATCTGATTCGGCCAGAACTACAACGAAATTATGCCAATCTCATGCTATAATGGATATGCCATTTCCATACTGGACAACCGTGTGTAAAAATTTAGTCCACATTCGACGCATCTCTGTCACAATGCCTAGCAACATAGCATTTGTGAAAGCATGCTCAACAGAGACTAAATAGTTCACGTACAGATGCAAGACTAACAACATCGCCCCTTCACGTCTACCGTTAGGTGGCCCAGGATCTATCTCTGAAGCAAGCTAATAATTAATATATAGTAGCAAATACATGACTGTCCAAACAATCAGAACTTGTCATTTCACTCTTGATGGCAATAAATATTTTCTTCAAAGCTATATCCATACATTTTAATTGAACTAAGCCATCCAAGAGTCAAATAAATACATAACTTTTAAAGCACTTTGTATCATTGTAGCATAACCTAATGCAAGTAAGTATGTAACTAAGTTTTATTTAATTAGCAAGTGGCAACATAGATACATTCATTCATTCACTCATTAGATGCATTTATGTAGCACCTCTTCAAGGGGGCTACTCAGAGGCGCTCCTAACCTCAGGGCGGCCAAATAAAACTGTCTTAAGATGAGAGAGGAAAGCCTGAGAAGGATTTTTACACAGAGAGCGGAGGGTCAGAGGAAGACCATTCCATGTTGAGGGTCCTACCACCGAGAAAGCACGGTTCTGCATAGTGGAAGTTCAAGCAAAATGGACTGAGAGTAGACTTTGTTCAGTCGAACGAAGGGAGCAGAAATGGTGAGAACTAAGAGTAGCGCTACAGAGCTCACAAAGGAAGGCAGGAGCAAGGCCTAGCATTCAGCGCCAGACTAGAGTAGATATCCTATACTCAATTCGTTGCTTGAGTGAGAGCCAGTGGAGAACGTCACGCATATAGCTGGAGATGTGGCTGAATTTGGGTATGCGGTCAATAAGGCGAGCTGCAGAGCGCAGGATGCGATCAAGGCAACTCAGACGGGCAATTGGTAGACCAGCATAGAAAGAGCAGCAGTAGTCAAGTCTGGTGGTAATGAAAGAATGGGTGTATGTATCTCTATGCCATACATGCATACATCATCATCATCGTCGTCGTCATCACCACCACTATCACCACCACCACTACCTCAACCACCACCACCATCATCGTATATGAGAAATAAGAATAACATACATGCATACATACATACATACATACATACATACATACATACATACATACATACATACATACATTAGTGTGGTTCACAGATACATGGTAAAAAATAAAGTTCAAGCTAAAAACCAGGGCGCCCTCCCAGTTTGTTAGACTTATCAATAGTATTATTGAGACAAAATTTCAGCTTCCTATTCCAACTGGAAGGCGGTGCTCAACGACTGTCTTAGTTTGCATGGGCCAATGAAAAGACGTTAATTGTAGAAATAAATGTGTTGAGAATATATTCCAATACAATTGTGCTTTATTTCAAGATAGATGATACACTACTGTAACATGACAATATGCTTGACACTTAAACAATTGGTGAGCTTGAAATATAAAATTTCAGTAGGTTTTAAATATGGAAAATGTCAAAAAATGTCAAAAACATCGTTAAATCCACGAATGTCTATTGTTCTCGTTTTATGACTCTAAACATACGATGACGTCTACACTGTAGAAGGCTTTGCAAAGCACAGTGTCAACAGCAGATTTCTTGATTGATTGTGTGGGGACAGCTTTTCTATTTGCCTACCACTTGGAGAAAATACTGCTTTCTTCTTCATCAGTGATGAGTCAGTTTAATTCCTTGAACAACTTCACACTTCTCTCGGCCATATCGTTTACCACTCTCAATTGCTGACTTCAGCCTCTACCCTGCTGATAATCATCTTCGTCAGGCTATTGCACTGGTGCAAGTATAAAAAGGAATCACCAAATTTCCGGTGTGGCAGTAGTGTCAGTGTTCACTGGGTTGCAAACTCGCCCAGGCAATCCCCCTCCTTCTGTATCGCAGCACTACCGTCAACATCCTTTCACTAGGATTTGCAGTCATTCCGTAAAAAATCTTCACCTTATCTGAACCATAATTTTATTAGGCAGAGTGATGGCAGCATAATAATGTCAGACATTCAGCCACATCTGAAAGGCACTAAGTATTGATAATTTTCTAGAACATTCATGGCAGCAACGTTGAGCTCCTACAAATAATAGTCACCTGAATCAAAAGTCCTATATCAATCAAAATTGACAGATCTTGTCCTGGAGTTTCAGCAGCAAGAGGATGCCTTTGAGTGAAGAAGGGCATCCAATCACACAAAAAGGATGAATCTGAGTTTTTCTTTTTCCTTAGATTGAATACTTCAAGCTGACTGCTAAATCGTACAATTATTTTGATGATATGTAGTAACCTGGCCATTCAACGTGCATGGTAAATTGGGCTCTCCAGTTTCTTATTGAGGGTTGACTTCCAAGGACAACCATTGACACCTCAATGACTTCTTGGTAGTCGTCTCTGAAATTGACTTTAATTTCAGCAGTCTACTTGATGAAACTGATCGCTCTCTCATGGGAGGCTTCAGTAGCGGATACGATTTCCAGTACTCGTATGTTGTCACGTGTCACACCATCCCACACAGCTTTAAATCTCTTTAAGATTGGATTCTATTTTGGATTAGATGGACAACAACACAAGATGAAGATTTTGGCTTAAATCAACTCCATCACAATGACGACAGCAGGCCAACCGCAGGAACATTTTACATAGGCCTATCCTGTTTTCCAGAAAAACGTACACTTCACTAAAACGTCCGGTGTTGTGTCAAAGATCAAGTCTTAGCCATTATCAGCAAGTCTCAATAACTTCAGAAGATGATGAATGACCTTGGATTTAAATTATATCCTGTCACAGAGGGACATTTGGGCATACCAAAGAGTTTAGCGACACCATCACCTGAAACTAGCACTCACAGGCGGTCAACATTTCCAGTGTACTGCAAGTGGTTAATTTGGTACAAATTCAGATCTTACAGCTTCAGCATGCTCCATCTTGGCTTCTTAAGCACTCCATATGAATGGTTTTCCGTGAAAATGGCAGGGCAAAAGGATCGCACACAAGCGCTGCAGTAATTGTGACCAACAATCTCAATGCTTCATGATCAGATCACCTGAAGTGTTATTGCTATCAAAATGCACTTGTCACTTGATGGCTAAACAGCTGTCAAGTAGCTAGCACTGACTGTAATAAGTATGATAGTACAACAGAATCTATTTCAAGTTCATCTACATGACAAGGGTTGAGGTTTTTGATCAAGCTAAAAGACATCAAGATTTCTTGCTAATACAACTACATGGTAATATTTTGATGTCATTGAGCACCGCCTTTCAGTTGGACTGGCAAGCTGAAATTTGGTCTCAATAATACTCTTGACAGGTCTAACAAACTGAGAGGTATCTAGCTTGAATTTTATTTTTTTGGACCACCCTAACATACATACATACAATGTCATACATACATACATACAATGTCATACATACATACATACATACATACATACATACAATGTCACACATACATACATACATATATACATACATACATACATACATACATACATGGAGCAGAATAACAATAATTAAAGACCAAGCATCTTGTTACACAATTGAATTGGCAATGGAAATCAGAATGGCATTTAGAACATTGGTCAAAATACTTGACCATGACATTTAAACTGACAACACAGTTTCTACGTATATCCTAAGAATGCAACAAATGGTGATGACTTAACCTTGACCTATGCAACAAAGGTTCAAACCACATCGAATCACCATACACGAAACTGGCAATTTGTTTCTTTCTTATACTAGGTCATCTACATCTAGGATTGTTTCAATTGCAAAGTCTCGTACAGACACAGTCAATGCAAAACATCGATCTAGAATTACAAGACCATCTATGATAATATAACCAATTTTTATACACGGATTGGAATGCTGGACAATGTGAAAACAAGAAAAGAATTATGACAGAAAAAATTAATTGGCTTTGAAGGATTTCAAGACCAGAGAAAATAAGAAATGATGACATAGACAAACATCAGCTGCGTCCAAATCACTCTGCTTGACAAATCAATGAATGAAGATTCCAAATGTGTAGAGAGAATGCTAACTAACAAATTCCACAAAATGCAAGAAGGTTCAAAGGGAAAGGAAACAAAGACAGACCAAGACAATGATAGATAGACAACAAAACTAAATAAGAACAAAATATCCTAAGACGAACACTGATGGGAGCAAAGAGGAATTGTCAAATGATCAAGGACAGCAAAGGTTATACACGGTATATTCGTACATATCAGTACCATATGCCTGTTATCAGGAATTGATGATGATGATGACGATGATGACGATGATGATGGTGGTGGTTGAGGCAGTGGTGGTGGTGATAGTGGTGGTGATGACAACGACGATGATGATGATGTATGCATGTATGGCATTTTTCTGGACATTTATATAACACTTTTCAAAAGAAATGTAATAGTGTGCATCAGTAATAAAACTACAGAGCTAAGACTTAGCTGACTTCAAATTAAGCATTTTACCAACGTCGCTTACTTTAAGAATGGCATTGACACACTTGGCATGACCTTCAATACAAGCCACATGGAAGGGCGAATGACCAGTCGTGGGTTGAAGCTTTATCCCAACACCAATCTCCAGAAGGAATTCACAGATCTTCAAACGGCCATTCTCACATGCTCTACAACACAACTTGCATATTTCTTGCTTCAGTCTAACAACGACGACACTGTGCGATAGCAAAGATCATTAGCGTCACCCTCCTCCACCATCCATGCTTGGGACTGGCACTGGTAAAGCATGTGAGCAGCAGTGGCAAAGTATATTAGCACGCAATCTATTATTAATTATTTAAGGCCTTCATGTAGAATCCGAAGAGAATGCCATTCAATGTAGTCTATCGGTCATATACGTTTGGCCGCTGATTTTGGTTTTTGACTCTGAGTTTACCAAAGTCTTATAGAGCTCTATCAGAACACTATTCATTCATTCATTCATTAGCTTTTTGTTCTTAATGACTTCAACATCATTTAGACTGGCGCAGGAATTGCTTTGTGAGGTACCTAAAAGCACTAAAGTGTCTAGATACATACATCATGTACCATGAAAACAATAAATATTTATGATTGAATAATGACACATAGATCCTCATTAGGGTGGTCCAAAAAAATAAACTTTATTTTTTACCATGTATCTGTGAACCACACTAATCCTCATACCCCCTGCAGAGTGCAGAAATAATTAAACAGGAGGCGAAGAAATGCGAAATTGCTTACTTGTGAAGTAGGTCCTGAGCGTCCACTAGTCGGATAACATCCTCTTCCGATAAGATGGTAATTTGCAATAGATTCTGAACATGGATAAGATTTCCTGAGCCACATGCTTCACAGAATTCTAACCAGAAAAAAGAGACACCAAAAAATAATAGATTCTAATAACCATATCGTTTTATGAAACTAGGTCTCTGATTGACTGGCAGTGTATCAGAGATGAAAGAATGCCAGACCACACAAGACAATGGATAAATGTGATTGTGTTAACTTCAGCCGCAGAAGGAACAAATTTGAAGAGGACAGATGGGGTGGAGATGTTCTACTGTCTGATAAATATATATGGACATTGGACAAGGTAAGAAAATTAAGTAATCATACATATTTTCATATTCATTCATGTTTATTATAAGTCTTAAATATATTGAAAGAAAAACCATATTAACTACATATCCAAATTTTAATACTTCAAATATACCATTGAATAAAAAATTATTCCCATGAGAAGAAGAAATTGGACAACTAAACAAACAGACCTTTCTCTAACGAATCTTTCAACTTCTGGTTCCGTTCTGTTAAATGAAGAAATACAGCAGACTACACTTCATGCCTAAACATCCACATCTCATACAGCAGACTACACTTCATGCCTAACCAACCACATCTCATGCAGGCTGACATCACAAGCATCTGCATATCAGTTTCACCAAACTCTAAGCAATGGCACTATGCAAGTTATCTGCATTCAAATAATTACCTATTGCCATTGCTCTGCTAAAGTGAAAGCGATAGCATCATGTTATGTAATTAAGCATTAAGGAATGAACTCATTTTAAGGCAGAGGGAGACACATGTATAAAGCGTAAGCGACATTTTTTCCTCTCCTAGACACATGAGGGCGATGGGTGACCAGTCCTCTCCCTCGCCATCTCATCTTCCCACCAATCATCCTCATCTACAGGTGAGTTGGTTAGGTGCACAGATGAAGAAGAAATCTAACCCAAAAAATTCAGCACTGGTGGAAATGTCCAAGGTGCAACAAGCTGCGTCGCCTACCAGACCTGAATCTCTATTGGACGTTCAAATCGTTTTTAACCACGCTGGTCAATTGGGCTTAGATGCCGTCATTCTTTATCTGATGTATGGCAAGTCGTTTGCATACATATGCTGCTGTCACAATGCAACTGAAAGACCTGTTCAAAGAACTCTTGTCATTATCAGCTGGGCAAGCAATTGTAATATAACAAGTAGGCCGCTCACGACATATTATCAGTTGCTCGTGCTTTCACTTTGTTATAAATAATTACAGAAATACTTGAGTGTTCACATCAGCTGCTTAGTACTGGTACAACACTTTTCCCCCAAACACAAAACATTTTATTGACTGCACAAAGAGATTGTACGTTAAGAATTCGATATCCTTGCGAATTCAAGCTCTTTGCAGCTGTGGAAAACTTCAAAATACACACTAGACACCGTCAGGATTAATTGACATTTTAAGGACACTAATTGTCACAGCGTGTCCTGGGCACGACGTTAAACTGCATCCATCCTCCGCCACAGGGAACCAACAACGTCCCTGTGCCGGTCCTAAGCCCGGACAAAAGGAGGAAGGTTTGCCAGATGGGTGGCGATACGCTGGCAGTAAAAGACCAAGACGATTGAAATCCGCAAAAACCACGGCACAAGTGACAGAGCGACCCAGATGCTTCAAGGTGTCATGATGTGGAGCAGACATGCACAGGCTGGTCAGGACAGACCGGTGGAGAGAGTCGGGGGAGAGCGTGGGACACATATGGGCATTGACCCAGGTTGTCCTTCATGCCTCTCTCCCAATATTCTCTTCAATCAGACAAGGTGGTCTAGCTGAGCATTCCCAAGATGTTAATGGTATGGAGCAGACCTGCTGACCGGCCCGGTTGAAGCTGGGCAGCATGACGCGAGACAGACTCAGACAGAGAGTGGCGTCGGACTCTTACGGGCATTGAGCCCAATGATATTGATGATGATGATGATGATGAATTGTCACAGCCATAAAGTTGCCTCACAGAAATGTTCAAATAACATATAAGATTTCTAATCTGTTGTTTTCTAAACTCACCAAGCTGTTCCCTGATAATTAAAATGCATTCAGAACTACGGTTTTTTCTAGCAAGAGCAAGTGGACGCTCTCCACTGGCGTCCATCTTGTTGATGTCAGCTCGGTGAGACAAGAGCAGACGGACAAACTGATCTTTGTTGTCGAGTGCCGCAGCGTGCAAAGGAGACTAAAGTCACAAAGAAATCAGATATATGTACAATTGTGCAGCTTCATTACATGGCATCCAGTTTATGCTGAAACCAATCAAGTGCCTTTAGAAACGATTGAATTGCAAAGTAACATGGAACATACATTTTACATTGATTATTCAAAAAAATTTAAGAGCATGCTTAATATTTAACAATTGTCCATATATTCAAAGCAAAGATCAACTGTTTGGCTACAATGTGTGCAAGGGGCTAGGCTTCTAGTTAGAGTCCAATGACTCTACCCTTACAATGTCCTAGTTTTATGGCAAGGGGCTGTTTGTCCATGGTTAATGTCCGGGGATTATTGGCCTGTTACACCAGCAAATGCACAGTAGTCTACAAAAGAAAGAAATAATAAAAACATTTATGAAAAGTTATACAACATTCTCATAATAAAATTTCTCTTGGCAGAGGAAACAGTCAATTCTACGATGCACTGGCATCCACATCCCAGACATTGGGAGTAGTCCAAATGGGGCCTACTAAAGGAAATGTACACCTCCTCCTCTGTTCTATCAAAAAATGAAGAAATTCCATGTGTTTCATTTGGTATACATCATAAAAGCAACATCCAAAATAACTGAGTCCTATGCAAGCAAATGCTTGAAACTCAACAAAAGTACATTTTTATTTGAACATTGATCAAATATGATCGGCAGCCTAAATTGCCACCAACCAGTGATATCCTTAATTACCACTGTCAGCATGTACCAAGACGCTTTAAACACAACATACATGATCAGCAAAGCATATCTGTTTCTAAAGCATGCAATATGAAAAAGGTAAAGTGACATGAACTGAAAGTCTGTCTTACCATTCCACCACATTGCAGACCACATGCAATGTTAGCATCAGCTGAAAATAGAAAGCAGATGACATCCTTGAAATAGCATTTGAAACTAACATCACTTTAATAAAGACAAGATCTACAACTGACTGAGCCAAATCATCATTTCTCTCCATCTGCAATGGTATATGACTACCAGTTCAACAACACAGAATTAACAGTAAGAAATGGTTATAACTAATTTATTACATAACATCATCAGATTCAACATCTTAATATTAAACACTTAATCTGTCAACTACCATACTCAAGTCCTTGCACTGGCTTCCAGTACACAACAACTGAAGCAAAGAATTTGGGCAAGGAGCATCAAAAGGAGGTAATCACCAAGAAGACAGCGAGAAAAGAATAAGGATGCAACTTAGAGGAGATGCAGAGAGGACAGAAGCAGATTTATATTGGACAGAACAAACAAGGCAGAGGAGACAGCAAAAAGATGACGCCCCAATTAGATGCATTCCGAATTGTGAATGAAACGGACATGCGAACACAAACCCTACGAATTAAGAAGAGAGATGGATGTATGTAACAAACACATTCATGAAGAACAAGATGGATGTTGGAGAGAGCACTTTGAAAGCATTATGAACTGCCTGGAACAACAAAACAACACTATTATTTGAAACGACAGAAGCTGATGCAGGTAATGAAGTGAAGGCGTTGGAGATCAATGTGGAGGACATAAGCACAGAGGAAGCAAGAAAAGCGGTCAAAAACTTAAAAGAATCAATTCTGTGGCTGAAAAAACTTTGGTTTTTCACAACAATACAACAGTTTCCAACTAGAAACATATGAAGTAATTTATATAAAATTTCCACATTTATATAGCTCCACTATTTCACTGTTTCAACTATCAATGATGCTGAGAAATGTTGCACTGAAAACTTGGACAACGTCGCTACACAAAGAACCACAACAACACGAAGACTACTTTAAGCCACAATCCCAATCGTAAAATCAGCCAGCAAACTGCTCACTGTAAAAGATGCTTCTGGATCTGAACCGTGGACATTGAAACAACAACAAAATGGTTGACGTAGATAAAAGTTTTACCTCCTGCAAGAAGGAGTCTCTCGCTGCACTCAAAGCTGTTGTTGGTGATGGAAGTGTAGAGCGCCGTTCGTCCAAAGGGGTCTTGGGCATTGATGTGTCGCCGCTCTGGTCCCTGTAGCAACGAATCCATCAGCTCAGTGTTGTTGTAAATGGCCGCCTGCTGCAGCAACCGACCTGGATATTGCTCATCCGCATCGTGATCCGTCATCATTGCCAACCGTTGGAGCAGAGAAATTAACTAGGTCATGGATCGACCAATCAAGGTTGCTGACCTAATTTCCCAGCCAATGACAAAACACAGAAACTATGACATCAGGATCAAATACTGATCATTAGACCAACTGGTAGTACAGGATTAAGAACTGAAAAAACTGATTTGACAGATTAAAGACCAGTTTGTCAGCTCATTATTTCATCAATATTCAAGGCAGATTGCCTGAGTGCGGATTCCGATAATAAAAAACGTCTCAGCCTGATGAACTTTAGGCTGAGCTGAGATCACAATCTGAGTAAAGTATGAAATAAAGAGATTGAATGACAATGATTGAATGACAATGATTGAATCATGTAATATTGAATCATAGATTGAATCATGTATTGAATCATAGATTGAATCATGTATTGAATCATAGATTGAATCATGTAATATTGAATCATGGATTGAATCATGGATTGATCAACCTCAGTGATTGAATCATGGATTGATCAATTGAATCATGGATTGATCAGCACCAATCGTATGAAGAAACCCGATGACTAGCAATAGAAGACATAATTATATCCAAAATCCTACAACAAAACAACAAAAGCAAAAAGTTATTAGTTACAGGTATACCTTCCTTTTAAATATTCAAACACATGGCTAAAAATAGGCAAAACATTTATTACTTAGAACTGCCTCATATCATATAATGACCAATTACTTAAAAACTTAGTAGTGCTCACATTGTCACACTTCAAATATAAATCAACTTTTAAGAAACAACAAATTTACACTAAGACTCAATTTATGAGGAAAAAGACACATAGAATGCTAAAAAGTGTCTTGCCTCAGCCTTCAACCTTACAAGACAAGATATGGCTGACGAAATGAGTGACCATTTTCCTGACCAACTGACATAATTGGCAATTAAAGTCGAAATTGCTTGGCTGTTAACATATTAAAGGCAGATGTGAAAGTACAGAATTGCCTTTGTAGAAGTATCGAGAACATAAATGCAGCGACATCACTAACTCTGAACTCATGTCTGGTCCAGCAAAATCAGTAATTACATACCTCGGTAGTTAAAGTGAAATTGCTTGGCTGTTAACATAGTAAAGGCACAAAGAGAAAAACTGATGTTTATCCTATTTGAACCAGCACAACTACTCCAGGATATTAGCAACATGCTTCTGCAATTTCTAAATTTCTTGACTCAGTCTCATGACTACTGGCATCTACAGTCATGTGACCAAATGTTCCAAACTCAAGGTCTGTAGAAATAACAAGCATCAGCCTAAAACTTCTTCAGTTCATTATCTTATGATCAGCAGGTGATGAGTTTAACAAAAGTGCACAGCACACAGATCCATGGGTGTCAGTCACGTTAGATGGCATATTCATAATTGACATAAATTGCACACAAACATTCACATTGCCCCAGAATTATCATAACATTGCCAATATGTCAGACCAACTCCATGCATATGCTTGGCCAAGCCCTAATTTCCAATTGCAACCCTAACATATATGTTCAACAATCAATTATCTAAACCAAACACCTAAAAATTCTTAATACACATTTGGACTTAAAATTTAGCAACACACATTGCAAGTTCCCAACCTGAAATGACATACTCATCCCATCAAAAATCAAAGCACTCTCAATTTTAAATTCCTCACCCAAACAAGAACCAATTCTATAACTGTACCAAAAACTACTAAAAACCATATATCCTGTCAACAACTTCTTAAATGTCCGAACACACAACACTTAACGGTACGAAATGCAGCAAGCTTGCAAGCAAAGTAACACACATACAGTTGTGGCCAATTCATTGGAAACTTCTACAAGATAAGACTTTTCCTGTGGTAAAATTATCTTAACTGAGCAAATTGCCAAGCTGCCGCCAAGCTGCCGCCAAGCTGCCGCCAAGCTGCCGCCAAGCTGCCGCCAAGCTGCCGCCAAGCTGCCGCCAAGCTGCCAAGCTGCCGCCAAGCTGCCGCCAAGCTGCCGCCAAGCTGCCAAGCTGCCGCCAAGCTGCCGCCAAGCTGCCAAGCTCCCAAGCTGCCAAGCTGCCGCCAAGCTGCCAAGCTGCCGCCAAGCTGCCAAGCTGCCGCCAAGCTGCCAAGCCGCCAAGCTGCTGCCAAGCTGCCGCCAAGCTGCCAAGCTGCCGCCAAGCTGCCGCCAAGCTGCCGCCAAGCTGCCAAGCTCCCAAGCTGCCGCCAAGCTGCCGCCAAGCTGCCAAGCTGCCGCCAAGCTGCCGCCAAGCTGCCAAGCTGCCAGGAAGCTGCCGCCAAGCTGCCGCCAAGCTGCCAGGCTGCCGCCAAGCTGCCGCCAAGCTGCCGCCAAGCTGCCAAGCTGCCGCCAAGCTGCCAAGCTGCCGCCAAGCTGCCAAGCTGCCGCCAAACTGCCGCCAAGCTGCCAAGCTGCCGCCAAGCTGCCAAGCTGCCGCCAAGCTGCCGCCAAGCTGCCAAGCTGCCGCCAAGCTGCCAGGCTGCCGCCAAGCTGCCGCCAAGCTGCCAAGCTGCCGCCAAGCTGCCAAGCTGCCGCCAAGCTGCCGCCAAGATGCCGCCAAGCTGCCGCCAAGCTGCCGCCAAGCTGCCAAGCTGCCGCCAAGCTTCCAAGCCGCCAAGCTGCCGCCAAGCTGCCGCCAAGCTGCTAAGCTGCCGCAAAGCTGCCAAGCTGCCGTCAAGCTGCCGCCAAGCTGCCAAGCTGCCGCCAAGCTGCCGCCAAGCTGCCAGGCTGCCGCCAAGCTGCCGCCAAGCTGCCGCCAAGCTGCCGCCAAGCTGCCAAGCTGCCGCCAAGCTGCCGCCAAGCTGCCGCCAAGCTGCCGCCAAGCTGCCGCCAAGCTGCCGCCAAGCTGCCAAGCTGCCGCCAAGCTGCCGCCAAGCTGCCGCCAAGCTGCCAAGCTGCCGCCAAGCTGCCAAGCTGCCGCCAAGCTGCGAAGCTGCCGCCAAGCTGCCGCCAAGCTGCCGCCAAGCTGCCGCCAAGCTGCCGCCAAGCTGCCAACGCCATAGAACTAATAACAGTCAGCCATAGAACTAAAAACAGTCAAACACGAAAGTTTCCATTCAATTGGCCACTAGTGTATCTCCCTCACAAACTAACTTGCTTCCAACACCATACACCAAGTTCATGTGAATACCACAAGACTCACCCTCTCTTAGTTACCTTAGTTTGTGAGGGAGATATGTGTGTTACTTTGCTATACAGATTAAAGGCACTTGATCTTTTTGACCGATTTGCTATTTTAATGCTGTGGAAACTGCACAGCAACTTAAACAATTTCAATAGCTTAAATGAGTTAAATCCCTGAAACCGAATGACTCGTTTGTTGAGTTGGATGATAAGTAAGTAAGTAAGTATTTTCTTTATTACTCCACTTGCAAACGCACAATGACAATAAACACAAGTATAATACAATGAAGTAATAATTAGTAATAAAATATACAAATCAAATCACAAGTTGAATAAAATTACTAAACTACTAATAACCAGTGCTGGATTGTATGGCATTGTAAGCATTTATTTTCAGATGTATATATATATGACGATGACTACAACTGAAAATGACCACACATAAAAAATGACAATCATATCATAGGGCTATTGACCTAGGTACGGCAGTGAGTTGTTGACCTGATTACCGCTTGGTGATATACTTACTCGCTGCTTTGTCTGAAAATCTTGTTCCATATGAACCAATTATTTATCTGACTTGCTAATTAACCCAGGGTGAGAATTGCCGGGGGGTTGGGGGTTTCAACTCCCCAGTCTTTCTTAGAGCCCCATAGTAAAATCTGTTTTTCACACCCAAATTTCAAGTGGATAATGGTCCAACCCCCCCAGTTATTTCTCCACAATTCTTACACTGAATTAACCTACTATACTAGGGTGACCATTTTCTGGCCATCAAAAACCGGGACTCTTTGGGAAAAAATCAATTGTAGGCCTAATTCCTTAACTACATAGGCCTAGGATCGAAGACTTAGCCCTCCAGGCTCAGTTAAACTTAATGCTGAGCATAGACTTCCGCCTATAAATCTGCAGCCTGCTAAATTAGTCGTCTGTGCATTTAATGCAGTAGCCTAATCTTTTATAATTGAGAACAACTCGGAACACTCTCTCAATCGGTGCACAGTGGGTCATCTAGTCAGGACTCGGGAGGAAGATTTAAGGTTTTCTGGGGCGCACAGATGCGCGCGTCCGTCGAAACGATCGCCATGGCGTGCAGCTGTGAGCAGGGAAGGGGTTTCTGGGAGGGAATGTGCTTCTAATCCTCCGATTTTCAAATTTTTCTACATTACAATGACAGCATTTTAAGTTGTCGAAAGAAATTGCTGTAGGCTATGTGCTGTCATGAACGGTCGAACTCCCATTGCGAGTTTGCGACCCTGGCGCGACCTGCCGAAGTCAGTAGGTCCCTCGGGGGCCTACAATTTCAAAGGCGGCGTCAGTGTCATCACCTATTAGGCTACAGAGGTTTTTCGTTACCCCTTGATAATTCTGTAAATTTATTAACTAAACCCACTAGTCTACTAAAGATGCAATATAATGTTCCGTATAAATTGACGATTTCTCTTTCGCATTGACTTTTTTAGGATTAGGCCTACAATCTACACTTTAATTGTTCTGTGATTTACTTAAAACTGATGTTTTCAAGATCCAAGTTCCCTTCTTGTAAAAAAACCGGGACAATTTGGCCCTTTTGCCTAAGTCTTCGGGACACCGGGACGCATCACAAAAAACCAGAACATGTCCCGGAAAACCGGAACGTATGGTCACCCTATGCCAGCGGTTCCCAACCCGTGGCCCGCGGGCCAAAAGTGGCCCGCCAGGCCTGAGAAAATGGCCCATCATCTCTCAACGAATTAACAAAAATATATGAAAAAATGACAATTTGGACAGGATAGAACACATAATTATTTTCTATTGCAAATTATTACATTTTGACATCTATAAATAACATCAAACATTCTATTTTGAATCAATTACAACAATTGTATATGAGCATTTTAGTCAATTAAATTTTAGCTTCGTGGCCCCATAATGTCCTTAGACCAGTGGTTCCCAACCTTTTTTGACTTGAGGGCCACTTTTTCTAAGTTGGAGGACACGAGGGCCACATTTTCTTAGTTGAAGGACATTAGGGGGCCACAAGGCTCAAATTTAATTAACTAAAAACCTATAAAATTGTTATAATTGATTCGAATATTGTTTGATGTTATTTATCGACGTTAAAATATAATCATTTTGGCGTTCATGTACTAAGAGGGGACGCAACATATACAGTCTATATTACCTTACATACAGTGTCTGCCAACGAATGCAATAAAATTAGAGCGCAGCGACCTATCCTATCGACGGCATCGCAACATGCAAAGCGCTCAGCAGAATGACTGCACTAACCCTAAAACTAAGCCTAACCGACCCTCACGACGCCTATGTGCCTGAGCCCTAACCGACCCTGACGCGAAAAAATAACGTCCCCCGATTGTACATGAACGCCATTATTGTAATAGAAAATAATAATGTGTTCTATCCTGTCCAAATTGATAATTTTTTCATATATTTTTGATAATTCTTTGAGTGATGAGTGCCATTTTCTGAAACCTGGCGGGCCATTTTCTGAGGTCTGGCGGGCCACTTTTGGCCCGCGGGCCACGGGTTGGGAACCGCTGCCTTAGACTAAGAGAAAGTGGCCCTCGTATCGTCCAACTTAGAAAAAGTGGCCCTAAAGTCAAAAAAGGTTGGGAACCACTGCCCTATACTATACTGCATAAAGCTGCCTCGCTCTTACTCGCTTATTAGTTGGCGCTTGTCTATAACGCATTTATGTAGAGTTAATGAGTACATGATGATCTATGTAATGAACCAAAAGAGAAAATCTTCCAAATTTCAGGGCGCCACGCATTATCCGTGTCAGAGGATCAGCTTTTTCGCTGGCGCTGTATCAAATCAAATCCGGCACTGCGCAATAGTCAGGTTGTTTTGTCCGTTCCGGTAAAAGGTCAGAATCCCAGAAGAGACATAGATGGCAATATGATGCTCAATGTTAGAGAACTCACCCATCGATGTGAAAACAAACAACGCAGTCTTTGCACTTTAAATCCAAATCATTTCCTCTGCGTTAGCTTTAGAAGCGATTCAGCGATATCCTTGAAAATCAGTACAGGGAGTAACTGCAGTATCCTTACACAACACAACAAAACGCATAAGACAATAATAATTATTATGACTGGTAACTCCCAGACGTCTTGTGACGATTAGAACGTTCGGATATTATTTCGTTGGCACCAGTTTCTATTTCTGTAAAAATCCCTAAAATCAATACATAGATATAAAATTAAGTGTCATGTTTATAATATATATCTCAATGGTTCAAACCAAAGACACAAATTCTAAGAGGTAGGTTAGTAAAATGTTATATTGAGGTCGTTGCCATGGCCTAGCCTATAATTAATTTTTGTATTCTTTTAATCAAAATCAGGTAACAAACCGCAACACAGTTACAAGGTGAAGTGAAAAGTAGGCAAAACAAGCACATTGGCTTAATTTGTTCATTGTTCACGGGTTATTTCTAATTTATTTATTTATTTTAAGCTCTTGTAGATCTGCTAGCCTATAGTATAGGCCTAGGCCTACGTATGAAGTTTTTATCATTCTTAAGCTAGTTGGCAATTCAAAGTTTTTGAGTTCTCGGGCGAAGACCACAGCGACGCTTCATTAGGACAGACGAAAACAAACTCCGCAGGACATGGAATGAATTATTGCTGACAGAAGCCAGCAACCTAGCTGTCATCGGTTTCGCGAACCATGTCCAAGACTCCAAGTTCAAGATGTCGGGCGCATTAGCCTAATTGTCTGGCAGATATCCCATTCGCCGAGTTCTTTGAAGCAATCCAACTAAAGCTTATCTTTAGTGAAGCTAAACCAAGCTGGCGCCGCATAGAGGAGACGGGACAAGGTCGTTGCTGATGCCACATTTTGCAGCACGGTTGTAGGCCTTAATTGGAATCAAGGCCGAGTTAATTGTTGCATTGTGATAATCTGCGGAGGCACGTAGGCCTAATGAATTATGGAGTAGGCCCTAATTTAATTATAATGATCAAGGACTCTCTTAACACGTACCATGGTGTAAGCCTTACACCATAACACGTACGTACTATGGCACGGGTGCAGGATCGCTTCCGGATACCCCCGCCCCCGAAAGTCCGCTCAACATTTCAATCGGCAGATGGCGCCTTTCCAGGTCACAGAAGATCGATCAGGTGCTCGGCCGGGACTTACTCTTTCCCGCTGAGTTCTTCGGGGGACCTGACTTAACATCTTCTAGACTGCTGGTGAATTGCGCAGATGTCGTATCAGAGTTGATCTTCGCCGTCTGGTCTGGTCAACCTTCTTCTGACGGGCGAATGCCCTGAACTCATTAGATCTGTCGACTCAGGCATACCCCGCAGTCAACAGAGTGGATCGATCGATCATAGCTCCGCCAAGTCGAGTCGATCGAAATGTCGTCGACTCGATCGACTTGCAAGTCGAGTCGATTGTGAGTCTTGCCAAGTCGAGTCGATCGTTGTTTCATCGACTCGACACGACTTAGAAATATTTTACTTAATTAGGCCTACTATTTCTTGAAGTCTCAAAGCGACCTACATGATAATAATGACGTATGCAAGTGCAGCTAATGACCCTTTAGGCAGCTGGCAATTTCGTGTTAGTGAAACTGTGAGAGTTGAGCTATAGACGCGCGTTCTCGATCTGAGTTGAATGAATACAGGGGCGGATACAGAAATTTTGGAAGTGGGGACCCAAAATTTTTGGTCTTAGGTCGTAAAAAATTTTCGTTGGTCTTCCGCCGAAAATTTTTTTTAGTCTTTCCCCAAAAAACTTATAAAACCCGTGGCAACTTCGGTTATTTTAAATCTGATGAATTTTTAGTCACTTATAATTGCTACTTTCTCTCTCACCTTCCTGTTCCCGTTGCCTTTATTTACAGCTTCTTGCATGATGGGGTGAGAGGCCACGTACGTCCTATGCAAATCTCTGAATGGGGGTATGGCCGGATTGGCCCCTTGGATCCACCCCTGAATGAGTATGATAAAGATCTTCTTTTATAGGCATGTTAATTTAGGGTCTACAATCTACATGTAGCCAGGTAGCCTTGATGTTAATTTTTTAGAATATAAAACGACGCGCGGGGACTTTTATGACGTCACTTCGAATCTTAGATCATGATGCAATTTTACAAATAAATAAGTTCACTCAGAAAGCGAAATCAGGCCTATTGTGACGTCACTTCGATCAGGTGACGTCACTTCGATCAGGACACAGATCTACTATCATATAATTTCATTAAGTTTTGAGAATACAAAGCTAGCTATGTCCAGTGTAACGTTACTCTGATTATGATACAATTTTATTATTACATAAATTCACTTCAAGAATTAAAAACCTGGCCTATTGTGACGTCACTTCGATAATGATAAATATATGATGCTATTATAGAAGTACGTTTTGAGAATATGAGCAAGGCCTATTGTGACGTCACTTCGATTATTATGCAGATCTTCCAGTATAGATGTTTGCGAATGTAAAACCCGGGCCTTTTATGGCGTTACTTCGATTTTGATACAATTCTACTACTAAACAAATTCGCTGAGAAAACGAAATTAGACCTGTTACGCGTCATTTCGATTATGATACAGTTCTACTATCATATTATTTCATTTTCATAATACAAACTGTATTAACGCAACATCGCTCTGATTATGATACAATTCTATTATACGCTCACCTTGAGAATATAAAACTAGGTCCATTGTGACGTCACTTCGATCATGACACAGACCTAAGTACTATTAAAGAAAAGTATAAACAAGGTCTATTGCAACGTCACTTCGATTATTACACAGATCTACTGTAATAATTATTGAGGTTCATTTTCAAAATCCAAAACGAGGCCTATAATTGTGACGTCACTACGATTTCAGTGCAAATCTACTATGAAATAAATTCACCTAAAATTCGAAATTAGGCTTATTGTGACGTCGCACAGATTATGACACAGATCTAATATCGTATAATTTCATTTTGTGAACACATAACAGCCGAGGTGAGCAATAGACAAAACTAGGCCAAGTCGACGAAGTCGGTCGAGTCGATCGTCGGCCGAGCCAAGTCGATCGAGTCGTCGAGAGGTCGGCAAGTCGACGAAGCAGATCGAGTCGAACTCAGTCGATCGTCGCGCGATCGTAGCCCACGACTCGATCGACTGCGGGTATAGTAGGCTATATGATTGCATGAGTATATATAAAAAATAAGTAAGAATGTAAGTATATACTGCATGCAGGGTGCGCCAAAAAAGACCCCTAGGTGTTTTGCTAATATCTTCACCAAAAGTAAGAATTTCGAAATGAAATTTTACAGGTTTATAGACAATTCATATCTACACATGATGGCCAGATTTCATCAAAATATTTCAAACCCAACAAAAGTTATACCACTTTTAGGGAGGCCACCCACCGTTTTTTGACGATTCAAAAACGTAACGCAAAAAAGTAGCAAAAACACGATTTTAAGTCATATCTCAAATAATTGTTATCAAATAACCCTGACATTGCCAGATGATCATTATTACTACTATTTTAAACAGAAACAGGGCACCAGCGTAGCCGCAGGTCTCTGTGAAGTCACTTAGGAAGATGACAATCAAGTTGGTAAATATAGTCCGGTCTCTTAGCGGTCGAAAACATCGTTATTGTGCATTTTGGTGCTACAAGCAAAAGAAAGATATTTTTGAGTTCAGGAAGAAATTATAAGAAAAATGTGATATAGTGCCAGTTGAAAAAAATGGGAAAAATTTTTCCACTTTTTTCCAGTTTTTTCCCATTGGAATTTTTCCAGGAACATTAAATCAAAATGTTGAAATAGCTCATAACAAGCTGAAATTTTCAGGATAGGTGTAGGAATATTAGTAGAATGAAATACGAAAAGTGCCAAACAATCCTTCAAGAGCTCTTTCCGAAATCCAAGATGGCGTACAAAATGGCCGCCATTTCCAAAGGTCATTAGTCATCACCTGGAAAAAGCTCGTAATAAGCTGAAATTTTCAGGATAGGTGTAGGAGTATGAGTAGAATAACATACCAAAAGTGCCAAGCAATCCTTCAGGAGCTCTTTCTGGAAACCAAGATGGCGTCCAAGATGGCCGTCGTTTTACAAGGTCATTAATTATCACCTGGAAAATGCTCGTAACAGGCTGAAATTTTCAGGATAGGTGAAGGGATATGAGTAGAATAACATATCAAAAGTGCCAAACAATGCATCAGAGGCTCTCTCTGAAAACCAAGATGGCGTCCAAAATGGCCGCCATTTTCCATTAGTGTTATAGTTTTGCAACCTCGGAAGCTAGAATCACAATGGAGGTCACACGTACCCTGGCTCGGTGGACGAACAATAACCCATGGACATAATCTCGCACATTATCTCCCCCAGATAGGACATTATTCCCAGGGTACCGGCATGATTTATTAACTTCTGGGTAAGGTATTATCTATAAAGATAATTATGCTAAGTCGTAGCCTATAATTACATATTGGACAAATATTGCATTAATATATTAAAAATGTATATTTCTATATTGTGACAATAATACATACGAATATGTTAGACTGCTGCTTGTTTGATAACTTATTACAATAATCGTTCAAAGTTCGTCACAGCTGTTGTTTTCTGTAGATATAATTTCAGATGCTAACGGCATTAAAAAGTCGCTAGGGTAAGACAAACACAACATTGACAGGTCTTAAATGTAAGCTAAACCTAAATGACTCTAACCATAATCTTATTGTTAGCCACGGAAGGAAGTAACAAATCTTGACTTTACATCTGATCAGTTGTATCAAGTTTTTACCATCATGGTTTTACAAGGAATGACACAGTGAACAAAAGCAGGACAATTAATAAAGCGTTATCAATTAAATACAGAAATAAGCCAATTGCACAGAGGGGGGTTAACCCGAGTTATGTCCACCTGAATCTTTTCTACACAAAATGGGGGTGGGGTGGATAATGTATTGTCCATGGGTTAATGTTCGTCCACCGAGCCAGGGTACGTGTGACCTCCATTGTGATTCTAGCTTACGAGGTTGCAAAACTATAACACTAATGGAAAATGGCGGCCATTTTGGACGCCATCTTGGTTTTCAGAGAGCCTCTGATGGATTGTTGGCACTTTCGATATGTTATTCTACTCATATCCCTTCACCTATCCTGAAAATTTCAGCCTGTTACGAGCATTTTCCAGGTGATAATTAATGACCTTGTAAAACGACGGCCATCTTGGACGCCATCTTGGTTTCCAGAAAGAGCTCCTGAAGGATTGCTTGGCACTTTTGGTATGTTATTCTACTCATACTCCTACACCTATCCTGAAAATTTCAGCTTATTACGAGCTTTTTCCAGGTGACGACTAATGACCTTTGGAAATGGCGGCCATTTTGTGCGCCATCTTGGATTTCGGAAAGAGCTCTTGAAAGATTGTTTGGCACTTTTTGTATCTCATTCTACTAATATTCCTACACCTATCCTGAAAATTTCAGCTTGTTATGAGCTATTTCAACATTTTGATTTAATGTTCCTGGAAAAATTCCAATGGGAAAAAACTGGAAAAAACTGGAAAAAATTTTCCCATTTTTTCAACTGGCACTATATCACATTTTTCTTATAATTTCTTCCTGAACTCAAAAATATCTTTCTTTTGCTTGTAGCACCAAAATGCACAATTTTTCATTAACATCCCGGACTAATATGGAATCTGTCAGATTCATAATTTTGCTATTAAGGCAATGAAATTCAAATTTAAAAAAAATTAAAATGGACAAGGTGTCAGTGACAGACAAAATGTTTACTCAGACACCTCTTGAGCAAGATCCTGGAGATATAAGGCTATGAGCAACGTTTACTCTGATAAACAGTGAGAGACAAAAATTACGAGTTAAGCTGAGATTTAAGAGATTTGCCCTAAATGAACGGAGATCGGCTCAATGTCGATTGTTCTGGTTTTATTCAGAATGCCAATGGCCCCAAATCTCCGGATTTGATCCCGATGGATTGATAATCAATTGCGGAGAGCTATGCTGGAGAAATATCACAATCTGCAGCCAAAACCAATAGCAGTAAGAGAATTGATGGGCGCATCGGAGATGATATGGGAAGATTTGCCTTTGGAACGCGTCAACAGGGCCATCAAGAACTTTGCAAAGAGACGCAAAAGAAGTTTTGGCACTGGTGGTGGGCACATTGAACACAAGTTGCGAATCACTATCAAGTTCATTTCCAAACAGTTATTTGAGATATGACTTAATAAAATCGTGTTTTTGCTACTTTTTGTTGCGTTACGTTTTTGAATCGTCAAAAACGGTGGGTGGCCTCACTAAAAGTTATATAACTTTTGTTCTGTTTGAAATATTTTGATGAAATCCTGCCATCATGTGTAAATATGAATTGTCTATAAGCCCGTAAAATTTCATTTCGAAGTTCTTACTTTTGGTCAAGACATTGGCAAACAACCTACGGGGTCTTTTTTGGCGCACCCTGTAGTAGTCGCCTTCAGACCGAAAAGCACTTAGAATGCTACATGACACCTAACGCATGTCTCGAGCGCAGACTGATTGGAGGAAACCCGCTAGACGTCGTCGTAAAAGTCGTGACTCAATAAAAGCATTTTCAATTTGGTCGTGGCTGAATAGCACATGACTTATTCTGCCCACTCGATGATCGTCAGCGCATGACGCTTGCAGCAACATTCTGCGACCTCTCAATATCTGGAAAGATCCACTTAACCTGCACTTAACTAGCACTTTGGTCTGAGGCAGAAGAAAGTCAAGTCCAGTAATAAAGACGGCATACCTGGAGCAGGCTGGTGCTCAGCTGCCGTCTACCAACTCCAAATGAAAGATCATAAATTTGACGTACGACCATCAGTACAATCAAGTGTCTATATTTCTTACGGAGTATCGCCGGAAACCTTAGGCGCTTTTTCTGCCCAACATTCGTATTGACCGTGTTTCCAGGTAACGCATGAGATACAGCCACAGATACACTTTATGGCTACTCAGACCTACCTCGGGCAAACATAGCCTAATAATGGGTAATAATCAGGAGCGGATCCAGGGGTCAATCCGGCCATGCCCACCCCCATTTAGAAATTTCTTTATTTTTGACCAGCTATTTTGGCTCGGAAAGTTGACGTGGTCCCCCCATGCATGAGTAGTTTCGCAGGCCCCTTCCCACGCCCACGAGGCCCGCATACGATCCTCTGATCCTATGGTAACTCAACCCGGACCACCACGGACTACTCTCACGGACAACCCTCTAACTCAACGCATTTGTTCCTGATCCTATGGTACCTCGACCCGGACCACCACGGACTACTCTCACGGACAACCTTCTAACTCAACGCATTTGATCCTGATCCTATGGTACCTCGACCCGGTCCACCACGGACTACTCTCACGGACAACCCTTCTAACTCAACGCAGCGCTCGTGAATAAGCTGGTGCACCGCGCTCGGCTTTCGAGTTTGCGATTACTATTACGAGGATAAAATGCCATCTTTTTCTTGAAAATTCGAGACAAATCACTAAAAACAGGTCATCAGATTTTTCGGCGACCAAGACGAAAATTTTCCTCTGTCCCAAGTCCCAAGACCGAAAATTTCTTCCCCCCCCTTCGAAAATTTCTTTATCCGCCCTTGGTAATAATAATAGTAATACTACTACTATACCACTGCTACTACTACTACTAGGCCTACTACTATACTACTGCTACTACTACTACTACTACTACTACTACTACTACTACTACTACTACTACTACTACTACTACTACTACTACTAATAATAATAATAATAATAATAATAATAATAATAATAATAATAATAATGGTGGTGGGCACATTGAACACAAGTTGCGAATAATAATATTTATAATAATAATAATAATAATAATTCCCTATTTTATTGTACTTCCTGTTGTGATGTTGTTCGTTGAAAATATTAAAAGGATAATAATAATAATAATAATAATAATAATAATAATTTTTTTTTTTTAATTAAATTTTTTTTTTAAATATAAAAAAAAAAAATAATAATAACAACAACAACAATAATAATAATATTAATATTAATATTAATAATAATAACAATAACAATAGTTGCATTAGTATTGCAATGGCAGTAGCAATAGCAGCAGTTGTAGCTGTTGTTGTACCTTGGTATTAATAGTTGAAGCAGCAGTAGTAGTGTTAGAAGTAGTAGTAGTAGTAGTAGTAGTAGTAGTAGTAGTAGTAGTAGTAGTAGTAGTAGTAGTACTAGTAGTAGTAGTAGTAGTAGTAGTAGTAGTAGTAGTAGTAGTAGTAGTAGTAGTAGTAGTAGTAGTAGTAGTAGTAGTAGTAGTAGTAGTAGTAGTAATCAGCAGTAGTAGTAGTAGTAGTAGTAATAGTAGTAGTAGTAGTAGTAGTAGTAGTAGTAGTAGTAGTAGTAGTAGTAGTAGCAGCAGCAGCAGCAGCAGCAGCAGCAGCAGTCGAATAAGTAGTAGTAGTAGTAGGTAGTAGTAGTAAGTAGTAGTAGCAGTAGTAGTAGCGGTAGCTGCAGCAGCAGCAGTAGCAGTAGCAGCAGCAGCAGTAGTAGTAGTTGTAGTAGTAGTAGTAGTAGTAATAATCAGCAGCAGTAGTAGTAGTAGTAGTAGTAGTAGTAGTAGTAGTAGTAGTAGCAGCAGCAGCAGCAGCAGCAACAGCAGCAGCAGCAACAGCAACAGCAGTAGCAGTAGCAGTAGTAGCAGTAGTAGTAGTAGTTGCTGTTCTTGTTGTTGCTGCTGCTGTTGTTGTTGCTACTGTTCTAATAGACTAGCAATAAAAGTAGGCTAATAATTGTAGTAATTATTATTGTCATTGCTCTTGTGATATAAATCATAGTAATAGCCATCCAGGTTATTATTTTTTTATATGGGCTATAATCAAAGAATTTGCGTTCTATTTTTGAGTTAGACTGCATGATCGCCGACATCAACGCTCTGCTGTTGTGGAGATTTGCAGGTTCCACGCTTCCGGAAATGGATGTGAGCTCATCGGGGTTTCTCATGCACCACACCACATGCAACAGTCTTCCTTGGAAATTATTGTGCATTGCTTCAGCTTATTTCCATCAACACATCTTTTATTCTATAGATGCCATGCATACGTACATTGTATAAATTATTTGAACGCCACAAAAGCAGCTTTCGATCAGAGGAGGCAGTTGTAAGGCGCTATATAAAAGTTCCGTTTCATTACATGGTAGTAGTTGCTGGCTGACTTTTATGTAGCGCAAAGCATCGGTCGATTGCGCACCAAAGCCATACCGGGTACTACACCGGAATCTGCAGTGGACCTACAAAACATCACGCAGATGCAATTTGACCAGACATCGGCCTTTTTACACCGTGAGGCATAAAAAAACAAAGCCCCGATTCGCTTACGAAGATCTTCAACATCACGGACCTTTGTTTTCTACACCATTTCCTGCATGCATCCCCATACTTTATAATCGACGGGATTCAGATCTGGGCTGTTAGGGCCAATGTTGCTGGAAAGAGAGATATTGCAGCCGACCGCCTTTTACGCACACGTCTGACGTTTAGCATAATTATCCCTGATGGAGCCAGTCGGTGTGTCTTCTCTGGGGCGCACGTCAATTCACTTTGTTGAATCGAGGGTAAAAATCAACGGCCAACACTACAGAGATGTTTTACCTGAAATTCGAGAACACTCTGAATTTTCCATTTTCCAGCAAGGTGGTACTCTACCGGGCAGAACTCGAGAAACGGTTGCACTTCTGACGAATGAAACTCCCGACTTCATAATTCCTACACTATGGCCCCTAA
>OX457053.1:34068016-34113016 GCA_949752735.1 Lumbricus terrestris
CTATGGTGGCGGTGGTGGTGGTGGCTATGGTGGCGGTGGTGGTGGTGGCTATGGTGGCGGTGGTGGTGGTGGCTATGGTGGCGGGGGCGGCGGCGTTCACGCCAAACGTATATCGTCTCGCGGTTTAAAAAGATCGAATCTCAGGCGATAAATTGAAAGGAGAACGGCGAACAAGGTTTCTGTCACAGAAGTGAGACGATAATAATTAATTAATATACATCGAACATAACGCTGCATAGCGCACAATTTCATTCCACTTTGTAGTCACACTAAACTCAATTTAGTGTCAACATTACAGTTCCAGCAGATCCAATATATTGGACACAACGAAAGGCTGTGATGACCAGCAACGTCCCTCTGCTCATCTACGGAACCATTCTGTCTGCTGCTGAAGCAGATTGCTACAGACGCTGCATCGCTGCTGGTTTCTGTCCACCTGCAGACGACTGCACCGATTCACCTGTCACTGGCATATTGATATGCCAGTGACAGTTGCTCCTTCGGCTATCTTACGGCGCTGCGGGGGTGGCGCAATGTTGGTGCCGCTTTTACTGCTAACGCACTGCAGCGGATTGATTGTGTGAGAAGGATGTAAACTGACTGAAAATCATTTCTTTGCAGGATTCAGCATAATATTATGGAGTATGCAAGAATAAACGACATTCAACGAATGAAGTTTATAATTCAGTCGAATGTTCACAGTGCAATGTTTTTGCTACGATGACATTAGGTTGTAGTTGAACGCATGATTGCATTAGTACAAAATGCATGATAATGTAATCTTATGTGATGCGATCTGAAATGACATAATGTAGTGTAGCGAAATTTAATGTAAAATGCCTATTATGATGTGTAATGCAACATTTGGCTTATAATGCGTAAAAGGCCTGTAATGTAGTGTAATGTAATGTAGACTAGTGGAATAGAATATATTGATGAAATCCAATCGTGCAAATGGGAATAAAATAATCCTCTGTACTTTTGATGATTGCTCATTGCTTGACTCTTGATCTGTTTGAGTTCAGCTGAACCTAATACAGCAACCATTTATTGGACGTTGGCAAAACATTATTAAGGTCATGTAGTCAGGGTGAGAATTGCCGGGAGGGAGGTTTCAACCCCTCCCAGTCTTTATTAGAGCCTCATAGTAAAGTCTGCTTTTAACATCCCGATATTCCAGGTGGATCCAACCCCTCCCCAGTTATTTTCCACAATTCTCACACTGTATGTAGTTTAGTATTTTTAATGGGATGATGTCCAAGGCTTGGTGATTGCACCTGTTTCTCTATCACCTGCCTGCAAGTATTTCTGTGTGTTTGTTTGCATGCCTGCCTGAGTGGTAAGTTTACCTGTCAGTCTGAATTTCTGTATATCTCTGTCTGACTCTCTGTCCGTCTGCGTGCATAGCCCAATGTGCCTAAGAACACGCAACAACCATACATGTATATACAATGATTATTCTGCACGGAATGAGCTGGCGATGGAGAGATGACCACAGGCCACATGCCCTTATATTATGCCCGACGTAGAAAAGAAAGTCTCTATCACTTCACACTTTAAGGACTTGCTGTTGATGGCCTCTCTTGCCTACAGTCGCAATATGGATTATTTAAAGCTCTGCGGCAAAAACACAATCATGTATACGAAGACCTATAGAGTGCATGAACGCCATATTATAATTATGTGCAATCAGTTCTCTCTGAAACATGTACCTCTGCAACGCTGATTAAGTTAGAGAACGCGAATTGACATTTACTCCAATTTCAATATAATAATAGTAATAGTAGTTTTACGTTGGCTTAATTAATCTCTGTAATGTATTTATTGGTTAGCGTGCGAGACTGTCTCACCCTCCACTTCCTTTCCTTTAAGCTACATGCATACATACATACATACATACATACATACATACATACATACATACATACATACATACATACATACATACATACATACATACATACGTACGTACGTACGTACGTACATACATACATACATACATACATACATACATACATACATACATACATACATGTGCAGCATGTGTTGGCGATTCATTATATAATATTATGTCGTCGACCGTGTCTTAGGCATGTCGCTATACGCTTCATGGTCTGGCAATAGATAGAGTTGGACCTCTACTCGAAGCCCGATAAGTTAGAGAAACCGGAAGTCGAACTAAACCGGAAGTCAGACTGTTTCATTGCCAATCACGACTGCACCTCGAAGGGTTGTCTGCTTCTCAATCGCGAGCTAAATGGACACCAGCGTATACGTGCATAAGATGGTCAGCACTCGTGAATAAGTTGGTGCCCTGCGCTTGGCTTTTGAGTGGCGCTTTAGACATTTGCAATTTACGAATAGGATTCGAAATTGCAGCGTTTGCAATCGCAATAAGCGAAAAGGAAGATCTAGCTTTCGAAGCAGTCTTCAGCCACCATAATTTATATAGCCACGTATAATACATGGGAATAATTAGATACGGTCGGCCTAATCTCACCCTGTAGCTTACGGGCTGTTTAGAGAAAGTGTAGGCTACTTTTGGGTTTTTTATGCTTAACTTAGCCTATAGTCAAGTTTTGTTAGTCGACTTTACAGTCAAGAATCACATCTTATTGTAGGCACCTAGTATATATATATATATTTATATATACCTAGTTCAAAATGCAATTTTTTTATTAGACCTACTTTGGAGGTTTTATATAGCACCTCTTCAGGGGTAGGCTACTCAGAAGCGATCCCTGCCCAACCGCGGCTCAAAAAGATAGTATTGAGATTATTCATGGACAGAGTGGAGTGGCCCTGCACACTAAGAGCAGTGTAACTGGAAGGCCATTCCAGGTTGTAGAACCAGCAACAGACAGCAAACGGCGCTGTCGAATACATGAGAGCATCTGAAGGACTTAAATGATGGAACTATAATAGAACTATAATAGACATATATAGTATACTTACTGGCTACAGAAACTTTATATATACATACACTATAGCTGGGGTAGGCGACCGTAGGCCTACCCGGCGTTGCCCGGGAAATTTAGGATTCGCCCTCTCCCGGCCAATTCCTTACTTTCCCACCCTTACTGCCGGCTCCCCAACCGCCCATCCCACAACCGCCTGATCCCACCACTATGGCGACGAAATGGATATTGCAAAAGTTTGTGTTTTCGTTTCCCCACCTTGGCCCCCATGGTGGAAGAGATTCGCCAACCCCTCCACTGGGTTGTTCTGATGGCCCTCTGTCTAGGTAGAAAGTTTCAGATCAATAGCTGCGTTTGACCAAAAAAATTGGGGGTTTCGCTCCCCACCCTGACCCCCATGGTGGTAGATTCGCCAACCCCTCCACGGGGTGTCTCATGCCGAGACCTACACAGTAGTGAAGGTTTGGAGTGAAAAGCTCAAAAACTGTGGAAATGCATCCCGGTCAAACAGAAGACAGACAGACACACAGACACACAGACAGACCGACAGGATCTTCTCTTTATATATATAAATAGACCACGAACTGATTTGCTGCATTACATCGTACATTGATAACCAATATATGCAATAAAATAGTCCACTCTATAGGATGCGTATTATATGCTACTTCTGTACAGTATTTTCATTGTGATTGCATTACTGTATGCGGGTATACCCTATGATTGCTGTTTCACTCTGTTGTTTCCTCGCAAATGCGTTTCTGTGTGTCTGTCCCAATCAAACGTCTAGACAGCAGGAGGGGGCAGGTGAACTTTTTTTTGTTAAACGCTAATGGCGATCGATATATCTCAACGAAGATGATTATCGTCGCCCTCCTCTTTCAGCTGAGCTTTAGACTGGCACCACACGACGACATCGGCTGCAGAGGCAGTTGTTGTTGTAGGCCTTAATTCATCTGCACGCCACGTTACATCAGATGCCTCACAAATGAATCTGTCATTAATCTGTCGGAGATAATTTGCTCGCAGAAGATCTGCTTTCCGGACTTGTCAATTTTTCATGGACCACACGATCGTTCAAGACAATATAAAGGCGCCTCGCAGTGTTTACAGGGCACAATGTAACCAACAGGCGGACTATAATTATGCGTGTCTACATACGACCACCGTGTTTGCCCAGCACCCATTTGAAATATCGAACCCAGTTGGAAAGAATAACTGGACGGCGACAACGACAACGACAACGACGACAACGACGACGACGACAACGACAACAATGGCCTGTTTGCCGACATTTGCATGGATTCCGTTTACTTTTCATTAAACGGATGAAGAATTGACCCGAAATGCGGAGGAGAGCGCACGTGGGCGCCCTGCAGCGATGCCATGCACATAGCAAACAACGTCGAAGTAACTTCGGGCGGATGAAACAATTTGGTGGATGCGTAAGCAAACCAGAAGCTATTAACTGCAGCTGCTGCTGCTGCTGCTGCTGCTGTTAACCGAAAGCTATTTTGTTAAGATTTTATTGACCGTTAGCTATTAATGACAGCAGCTGTCAAACTGTTAACCGGAAGCTATTAGCATCAAAACGCCACATCCACACGGTATACATACAATTCCATATAGCCGTTATTATAGTTTTTAAGACTATATGCGCGTATTAAATGGGCCTATAAAATGGCGTAGTTTCCTGAATTAGACCTACTGCATCTTGTAACAAATTGTACTAATCTGTCTGATTACTATAGTCCAGGATCACATGATCATCCTCATGCCATAGTACAACGTCCGGAATAGAATCTTCATAAAGAGCAATTCGCCATAGTACAACGTCCGGAATAGAATCTTCATAAAGAGCAATTCGCCATAGGACAACGTCCGGAATAGAATCTTCATAAAGAGCAATTCGCCATAGGACAACGTCCTGAATAGAATCTTCATAATGAGCAATTCGCCACAGGACAACGTCCTGAATAGAATCTTCATAATGAGCAATTCGCCATAGGACAACGTCCTGAATAGAATCTTCATAATGAGCAATTCGCCACAGGACAACGTCCGGAATAGAATCTTCATATTAAGCAGGAGCGGATCCAGGGGGGCCAATCCGGCCATGCCCCCCCCCCCCATTTAAAAATTGCATGGAACGTGCCCCCCTCCCATTTGGTTTCAACAAGCCATTAAATATATGCAGCGGGAGAGAAAAATAGGACATCAGGCCCCCCATTACAAAATCCCATGGAACCGTGGCCCCCCGTTCGATTTAGCGGTTGAAACGGTATCTTCTTTCCCGAAAAATTGGTCGATGACTAAAAAAAAGGTCATCAACTTTTTTGGCGGATGACTTGGTATCTTTTTCCCGAAAAATATTGGTCGATGACTAAAAAAAAAAGGTCATCAACTTTTTTTCGCGGCGAAAATGAATTTTTTTTGCCCTGTTCCGCCAACAAGACCGAACATTTTGGCCCCCCCTTCGAAACGTTCTGGATCCGCCACTGATATTAAGTACTATAATTCATCAAGTATGTAAAACACCTTCCGCAGAATTATTTTCCTCGCGAGAACTCGTCAGAGCAGCGTGTGGAGACAATTTATTCATCAATTTGAGTGGGTTCATGATTGCGATGGTATTCGGTTATGCGACCTTGGAGGCCAGCTTGGTCTATGTTGCTCTTCAACGCATATGAAAATGAGATTAATCTATTATTCTAAGAAGACGGCTTTGCAGTGAATTGTCTTGCAACGAACCACAGTGAAGCAAAAAATTGTACACAAATTATATTAGATAGGTTTGAAGCAAATCTGATCGGTCTACAACAACGGTTGCATGGTTTAATCTGTTTTCTCTTGCACATACCTTGCAACACTGTAACAAAAGCGGATCTACATATATAGCAAAGAGCTGCTAATAGCTAATGGAGCGGCAACTGTGAGTGGAATGACTGACGGATGAGGAATGCATGTGTGTGTGTGTGTGTGTGTGTGTGTGTGTGCGTGCGTGCGTGTGTGTGTGCGTGCGTGTGTGTGTGCGGGTGTGTGTGTGTGTGTGTGTGCGTGTGTGTGTGTGTGTGTGTGGGTGTGTGGGTGGATGGGTGGGTGTGTGGGTGGGTGTGTGTGTCTGGAGAAAAGACGGAAGAGAAAGAAAGCAGTGGACTTGGTCTGAACTGCGGGGCAGGTGGATGAGAAATAATAAGAAATAATAACTGTCGCTGCTGCTGCTGCTGCTGCTGCAGATGCAGCTATGGATGCAAAGTTTTTTTTATTTCGAAGATTGAACTGATCTGTTGTCGATTACGTCGGCTGCCATAATAAATAATAAATAATAAATAGTAAATAATAAATAATAAATGATAAATAATAAATAATAGATAATAGATAATAAATAATAAATAGTAGATATTAAATAATAAATAATAAATAGTAAATAAATAATAAATAATAGATAATAAATAATAAATAATAACTAATAAATAGTAAATAGTAAATAATTCATAATAAATAAGAAATAAGAAATAAGAAATAAGAAATAATAACTAAATAATAAATAATAAATAATAAATAGTAAATAGTAAATAGTAAATAGTAAATAATTCATAATAAATAATAGATAATAAATAATAAATAATAAATAATAACTAAAAATAAATAATAAATAATAAATAATAAATAATAAATAGTAAATAGTAAATAATTCATAATAAATAAGAAATAAGAAATAAGAAATAATAACTAAATAATAAATAAAAAATAATAGGCATATTCGCTAGAATCAAAATTTGACCATTCTTACGACTGCGTCAATATAAACAAATTTTTTAGAGACGCAAAAGCCAGGGAAACCAGTTAAAACCGGCGCTATACAAATTCAAGTCCGCTACAACCAGATTATTGAGTCCGTTTCCGTACCGGGTATCAATCAATCAAATAAAAGAAGTTCGCCTCTCGCCTATCTACATGTATCTATCTATCTATCTATCTAACTATCTATCTATCTATCTATCTATCTATCTATCTTCTAACAACTAACTAGCAAATGAAAGTCCGGCTTCTTTCAATAGACAGCCAAAACTCTACTCTCGTTCGAGCTCTTCGCATTAAATTTTATGCTGATAGTAATAATATTGTCATTGAAATTATGTTTGTAAAGCATTCTAGAAGTAAATTGTTTATGACGGCCCCATAGAAATTGTCGGAATAAGATGCAATACAAAACAATACAGAGACAGATAGACAGGCAGAGATAGAGACAGAGACAGACAGAGAGAGAGAGACAGAGACAGAGACAGAGACAGAGAGAGAGAGAGACAGAGACAGAGACAGAGACAGACAGAGACAGACAGAGACAGACACAAAGAAAGAGAGAGAGAGAAATGGAATCCAGTGTTTGCATCGACCTTGTGCCAGCGACTTCTATCTGGAAAGCACTCGAGCGAATTTCCTTAATTCTTAGATACAAACGATCGTGTGGCAGGCGGCGACTACGACGACCAAAGACTACGCGACATATATATATAGTCTGATGTCTTGGTGGCATAAGTAGACCTATATAGGCTTATGCATGTATATAGACATTGATATCTTGTATGGGAATATAGTTCTGGGAATAGCGACGTAGGAAATGGTCTAGTTGTGCTATTCACAATTAAGTGAATAGTAGAATTTAAAGTGTCAGCCTTGTTACCTGGGAATGGTACAGATCCAGCTTAACCATTTTTAAAACTGATGTATGCTGGTGACCAGCATTGGGCATCGTGCCTGGCACAATGCCAATTTCATGGTTTAACGAAACGAAGAGGCAATTTCAAATTGCATTTGCCATTATAATTAGATCCTGAATGGTGTCCTTCGATCAAGCAAGAACCTGATGTTTTGAAAGAGTATACAGGGTTTCACACTTTTGTAGGCATCAAGTCCATATATTCTTATAGAACATGCATCATCAGAACTAGATATTGATAATTCGTGGAGAGAGAGAGACATACAGACAGACAGACAGAGACAGTGAGACAGACAGACAGACAGACAGAAAGAGACAGAGAGACAGAGAAAGAGAGAGAAAGAGAGAAAGCGAGATTACTCTTTTGGCCCACTGTAGCCACCTATTATTAGCATATGCTCATTTTAGCAGGTATCAAACATGTACTGCATTTAAATAGCCAGTTCAAAGAGAAACCAATTCTTTTAAATGTAAAATATATTGATTACTATTAAAGAAACAATACAATTATGCAGTGTCTCCTATTTACCTATTGGCGTTGATTGATTACTAGATTTATTATGTTTCTTAGCTTCACTTGAGTGTAGAATTCTTTCTAGTTCATCGTCCGCCAATTCTGTAAATCGTCGTAGTTCCGATCCTTGTATTTCGACAACCAAGTGTCTCGAATATGCAGTGGAATAATATATACCGAAGATATTTCGTAGTCCAGGCCGAACAACGAAATTCCAAGGAGTATATTTTGTATTCACAAATGCCAGTATTCTTACTCGAATGGATGTAATGTGTCACAATTCCAGCATGCACATTAACGTCCAGATCAACCGTGTGATCATAAATGTTTGAATCAACCGCGTGATTATCTCCAACGACTCTCTCCAATGTTCGTAGAATTCAAAATCCTCGAGCAAACTCTTCACCCACGAATGACGATAGTTCTCCAAGTTCTAGAATTTACCTCGATCGCAAAAACTATCTCGAAAACTGAACGTCCGTTGGCCACCCTTCTTCTCAACGTCGAAGGTGCCACATACCAATCATTCTGCCGCTAATTTCACTTAAGAGTTCATTTGCCGCAACAAAATGACCCTTCGCCATTAGCTCCAACTGCAGAAATCGATCTTTCAACCGTTTCTGTCGATGACGTGTGTTTAATCAGTTAGACTGCGTTTTAATTGGCTTACGCGTCGTTACGTTGTTTTTGTTGCCATAGTCTCCAATAGCAACCAACGCCTATCAGTCTCGCTGCACTTCTTTAGCGCTTCTGTGGTTTCGTTTGCTGATCGTATTACTAAATATTAATTCTTCTAACAACGCCAATTAATTAACTAATTAAATCAACGCCACTACATTGTCTGACTTAACTTCTACCTACAATTAACACTTAATACTAGACAAGTTAGATTGATAGATAATAGCGATTTAATACGCTACACCCACCCTGTAGACATGCAAAATTGGATACAATGGAGCCACACACCTGTAAAGGAATGTGATTATGAATAATGTTCGAACTCCATCTATATTTTTTTATTAAAACGCCTAAAAGCTCAATATATTTCTCATTGGTTTTCACTTTTCAAGCATTTCGATATCGAAGTACACTTCGCGTGGCAACCGACTAACCGCTTCTTGGATTATCATTTCTTATTAGCCTACGTTGCGCGCGTGAAATATTTGTCATGTGAAAAATAATAATAATAATTCCTAAATGGTTTAAAGACGTGCATGCATGGGTTCTCGAAATCGGAATTTAGCCATCTGTCAAAATTATAGTCATCGTAAGCAGAACGATATCAGTTAGCAGCGTCTGATGATGACGTAGTTGCATCTATTGCGATCCGTCGTCTGCTCTCTTACGTCAGAGTGCTGGATGTGTCCTCTCTGCTCCAGGGCCTAAGTGTATGCGCAGAAGTGCGTCATCATCAGCACTCATTTGTGTCTCTATTAGCGTCTATGGTGACGACGCAAGTCGGGCTCTGGCAATTAGCTATGCTGATGTGCTTCTACTCGCTAGATGTCATAAACATCGCGCGAGTAGGCTACATTGGGAAACGAGTCGCTTTGTCTGACTCTATAGGATAATAATAATTGCTCTCTTTGCCGAATTACTTCCAAACTGTTTGCCATTCGCGGTCGTCGATAGGTGTCGCCATGTCTCGCCGCCCACCGGAAGTGATGGCTGGTGTTGAATTAGCAGAATTCCGGATAATGGATTCCTGCTTCCGCTCTGATTGTATAGTTTTACCTTTAGTTCGTATCGGAGGAAGTTGTTACAAGTCGTCCGTGTCGTTCCTTCTGCCCCTCGTTTTCGTGTTCGCACTTCGTCGTTGAGCAGACACTAACGTTCACGTCGATGCAGAAAGACACATTGTGTCTGATAGCATGTACCCTTCCACGTGATGATTTTAATAGCACCCCCTCTAGGTCAGTGCTTCATAGAAAATAATCTTTAACGACGTGGGTTCAGGTTACTGAAACGAATGAAACGCATGGAACGGGGAGATGGATAATTAGCCTTTAATCAGCCTTTAAAATCCTTAAGGCAGGGTTGTTTTTAAGGAATTTTTAGAATTGCACATCCTCTTCTCTTCTTTCTCATCCTCCACGGTAAATTACTCCCAATCTGAGGAAATTACTCCCAATCTGAGGAAAACGACCTATTTTTTAAACTAGTTTTAACTGCACGGAACGTGCTTCTACAACTGCACGAATCCATTTAGAACTGCACATTTTGTGTAGAACTGCACGTTAAAAAAGCCCTGCCTTAGGGGCAACAGTAAAATGCACAGCAGGATGGATGGACGCATGGATGTGCAGTGCCATGCGGATGAATTCGACTCCTGTTAAACTTACTTATCTGTTGCTGCTACAGTCGTGTAATCTTTCTGCGTACTTGTCAGTTTTAATCAATAAATGAATATTGTTCAAATGTAATAATTCCGCGTAGAAAGTCGACATTGAGACTGTTGTGCACAATAATTAGTTTATGAACTGAGGTCCATCACAAATTCTCTGCCTGCCTATGAAGGACACAGTGCTTTTCTTCACCCTCGACAGACAGTTTTTGCTGCCATACTGGTCTACGCGGGCTGCCGGTCACACTTTATTTAAAAGCACGTAGGCGATTGCGAGTTGGCGCTATATGCGCGTATTTAGCGAACGTATATTATTTTGAGGCGATCTGTAGAAGCCCCAGGAGCCATGCTTTCACGAGTTCGATGAGCAAACAAAGGAAATTGGCGCGCAAACAGACGCGCAGACGATCGACCACGGCAGCGAATCAAATGTTTCGTCTTGCGTTGCCAAGCATCTATCTCCGGAAACTGCTAAATGTTCCCGTAAAACGCCCAGTTCGAATTAATGCGTATCGACGGTATGAACGCAGCACAGTCGTGGCGTTAATTCTTACTCCGCCTACAATCACAGAACGATCTAGAAATGTTGTATTCGCCGCATAAATGTGGTCGATGCGGTCCGGTCCGCGCGTTTGTCGTCTCCGCGTCTATAAATAAAGGTCACTCGGCGATGCGCAATCATTGCGGTAGATTCTTGGCATTCGAATCGGTTAGACTCACACAGATGCAGCAACTATAATTTCATTCTTGGAAGACGCGAACTTTTTCCGAGACCTTGAAACCAGAGGTCATAGGGCTGCAGTGAGTTGAAGCTTCTTAATGAGTAAAGTCTGAACTCGCAGTGATCCGTTTTTGAGGAGTTGACACAGACATTGAGTAGAGTAAGAATGTAAACGTAGTGCACGGAACCAGCGCGTCCTCTCAATTCTTGAAGACTTTGAGCATCATTCTTAGTTGAGCATCATCTGAGTGAAGAGATCAACTGGAACTGAAAGTAAGTCCACTATAAAACGAACTAACGAGCATATATAGGGTCGTATCATAATATTATATCGTATCATATATCACATGTCGGACACCCTTTTGTTCTGACCGAGGTTACTCCGTAACGCAGCGTCACATTTAGATGATGTAAAGTTTATTGTATAGCTTATCGTCTCATTCAACTAATACATTCAGTTAAACCTGGCCAATTGTATATGAACTCAATCAGGAGTGTGCCAAGTACAGCGAGCTGACGAAATTTGACTTTTCGGTTTTTCGGGTCAAGCCGGACACTTTAGTTGGTAAACATGGACAATAATTTGCTGATTCGGCCTGATTTTGTTAAAGTCGGACAATCGATAAACTGAACTATAAAGTTGGACAATCGATAAACTGAACGATTTTCGTCAAGATCTGTGTCAGATTTAACTGTAAGATAACATTGAACATTGAAAATAACTAAAGAAAAATCAATCAAATGTCAGTATACTTGCCTACACTTATTGAAAAGATCGCACTTAGGGGCCTAGGATCAGACTAGCATGAAAAACCTAACTGCAAAGCAGGCAAATAGACTATAGGCCTTGGCGTATATAAAATTCGACTATACCTACATGTAGGCCTACGAAAACCTATGAAATCTAGATCCATGAAAAATTCGAAAAGAGCAAAAACTTTTCTAATAATTATTTGAAACATTCCCAACAAGTAAAAAATATTCATCAGAGACACCATAGTGCATAGGCTATTCTTCTGCACACTTTTGCAAACCATCTGTGGCAACGACCTTTTTAATTGCACCGCTGGCTGGGTGAGAAGTGCTGTGGGAGTTGAAATGCGGGAATTCAACCCCTTTAGTCTTTCTTAGGACCCCATAGTAAAGTCTTCATTGCACAACTCCTCAACTCCACATATGTCAACGTCTGAACCACACTTATTTTTCTGCAATTGTCATGAGGATCGTTAACATTGTCATAGCGTATATAGCCTAGTAGCCTAGGCATAATGCTACACATAAGACAGTTTCCTTTGGCCTTTAATGTCTCTCTTTGTTCTTTTAAAACCTTTTTGCCAAATTCAAGCCTTGGTTTGCCTATGAAGCATTAGCGTGAACGTAGTTTTTGTCAAAGTCGGACACATCACAGCAGGGTTTTGCTAGTTGTGTCTGACTTTGACAAGAGCCTGTTCGGCAAAGTCGGACAGCAAACAACTGCAGTTTCAACCATGAAACTAATTCAATATGGCTCAAACAGGTTACTTAAAACATATATTGTACTGTAATCTATATGAAAAAATTGAAACTCTTCCTCTTCAGTAATTAAATTTGTCATAAACCTTTAGCAGGGAATGAGGGGTTTCACTATGTCAGCCTGTAAAACTCGAGAAATCGACATGCATCGAAAATAATCGACATCTTAAAATTTAGGTGACGATCTCTTGAAGGTTGGAAAGTTTTACTCATTAGATGGAACCACTGCAAAAACAATCTATGATACTGCCACCTGGTGATCGAAGTCTCTTCTGCGTGGCAGGTCGGAGAAAATGTTGTCCGACTTTACCTGATGTCCGACTTTATGTTAGGCCTCCCTACACGGTGTCACAATTGAACTGATACCCTTTTTGTTTTGGCAATATACTTGTCAATTCTAAATGAAACTCTATGAAATTTCAGAGAATGTAAGAGGGATAAATTATCAATGTTTCCTGAAAATTGTGTCCAATTCTACGAACAGAGTCCGAAGTTATGCACATTCAAGTTTTGGCACAGAAAATTGTAAGTTTCCAACATGTAAAAGATAAGAAATTATTGTTTGCAACAATTGCCGTTCTTCAAAGCTGATGTTCAAAATGTCCTCCATTTGCTCGAATGCATGCTCTAAGGCGCCTTCGCAATTCATTGATTGCATTGTCAACAATCCCTTGATCAAAACGATTCCATTCTTTCACAATTCATATCGTTCAGTAAATTATGTCGTAGTTGTCGGTCAGCGTTTTTTCTGCATGTCAGACCGTGAAGTCCTCTGGCATCGACTCTTTCGCCACAGTGACACAGGTGCGGACCTAAACCGCGCGGTTCGCAGAGGGTTGTTCCGAGTCGCATTCCAACAGAAATTCTTATCACTTCGTCGGACAGGCGCAGACCCAGGGCAGTTACCGGAGGTGCTAGCAACCAATCTCCCGCGTGTCACGCGGCGTGTGGTGCCTGAGAGGCTAAGAGACGAGCCCGGTCAAGTGCTGTACTCGCAGACCCGTTCAGGGATGCCCATGCCTTTTTGATCCAGAGGCTGTCCCAGTCTCGTTGACTACACAATGCGCACCGCCTTATCCGGATGGTGGCTCGGATCCCGTGAATGTTAACCATGCGTTTAGCGCGGTGTCCACTAGGTCGTCCGAGGTGTCAGCTGTTTCTGGTGGCAGTATGTTTGCTTGAAGTTCGCTCTAGTAGTGCTCGCAGCAGATGCGAAGAAGGCAGAAAGTGCCAGCGTTGCAGCACAGCGTATTCCAAGGCCACCATCCTTCACCGGAAGGGATGCCTGAAGCCATTTCTCGTCCTATAGCTCCACGTTCAGGATACTTGATAATCCTGTTCTCAACAAAGAATCAAATCTAGTGAGAGTATAGACAGTCGACGCATAAGGCGGTGCGCATTGTGTAGAGGAGCTTTGGTACACTCAATCCATTACGTAATAGGATTAGAGCATCATGCGAGTGAGGCATGGACAGCCTCCCTATAGCTCGTTCCAGATCTTCTGCCTTCTTGCTCACTACCTTATCAATGGCCGACCCAGACATCAGAGGTGAGCCTAGCAGCTGGTAATAAGCACGTCACACGCTGTGTTGACACGCTGTGAGAAACTGAGTTATTGTTCAAGTATCACTCCAAGATCGCTATTTTTAGGCTATTTATTACGATACTTTGTTGCGATTTAAACGACACTTTTATTTATTTATTTTATTTATTTTTTTTATATTTTTTTTAAATTTATTTTATTTACAGTGATCTCATTCGTTCTCCTCTATCAGCATCTTCTCATCGACCTCTCCGTTCTCTGGACAGGGCTGACTTGTTTGTTCCACGAGCTAGGACCACTATTGCTCAAACTCGATCCTTCACCATCATTGGGCCCTCCTTGTGGAACTCTCTTCCCTCCACTCTGCGTGGGACTCTACTTTCAGGATCGTTATCTACATCTCTCTCTCTTCTTAAGACCTATTTTTTCTCTAGGGGTTATCGCACTGGGAGCGCTACTGAATGGCCTTGGTTGTGAGCGGCGCTATATAAATTACTAATTACATTACATTACATTACGCGCGGGCGTGTGTATGTGCGTGTGCGTGTGTGTGTGTTTTAAGGTGTGCGTGTTAGTGCGTGTATGTATAGGCTACTTGTATAGGTGTGCATGGGTGTGTAGGTGTGCGTGTGTTTTGAAGGTGTGCGCGTGTGTGTGCTTGTGTGTTTATAGGAGTGTGCGTGTGTGCTGTTGAAAAGGCCAAGAAATTGGCAAGAATTGTGTGTTTTCTGACACACATCAAGGTGCTAAGTTGAGCAGTTCACACTGTCGGTTGTGCAGCTATAGATGACTTGTCTCAAGTGTCCAGCGTGTAGGCTATATACTAAGTACATGTATCTTTGAGCAATTGGCTCAAGTCAACTACAAACGATAGGGCGTATACAAGCTTAGCAGAAATTCTACTCAACAGTTCTAGACAGCTTCTTGCGGATAAGTGGCAAGTGCGCAGTTGACATTCAATTTCTGAGTAGTGCTATTTTACTTGCACACGACATTATGTGGTCCGTCTGTGTCCGTTATGTTTCACCAGCTAAATTAATGTCGGAGTCTCTGATAACTCTGTTGGCCTCGGCGTAGGCTATAGACGACCGGAAATCCGGAATGATTCAAGGGTCAGACAAACAGCTGCTGTGTTCTTATTGTGCGCCCATGCATCTGTAGCATCTGTAGCATGTGTTAGGTGTTATTCGTAGCCAGACGGGTTTCTTCAATTCTAAATCTTGTGAGGGGAGGAGACTAGACTTTCTCTATTCGGGTTGGACAGCAGTACTGCAGCTGTAGGTCTACTTATCTTGAGTTTTTACGAGACATGTAATGAAAGTTTGCAGATAGGGTATACTTGACGCGCTGAAGTTTATAATGCACTTGCAGTTTATTGGTGCAATTTTAAGGTAATATTTTAAAGCTGGAAATCTTACTCGGAAATATGGTAGCCTATACATTGCTTGGGCCAGAGGCGTAGGGGACATTTCAGCAGTGGGGGTTGGCAAAATTTTACCACAGCCCGAAAAAGTAAATCCGGAATAACTGACGTCGTGTACACATACATGTGGGCATTAGGCCTATATCTGTGTAAAAACGCCGTCTCTGTTCCTGCACTAAAACCGGGTAGAAGGGGTATAGGGGCAAATACCCTGGGGTCCGGTAATATTTTTTAGGCCTATATGCAAAGTTTATGATGTAGCATTGTAGCGTATGTAGGCTATAATATTCCTGACACTTAATTACAACCAGTTTAGATTTCACATCAGCGACTGATTAAATTCATAATTGTATATTTGTTTTGTACTGAATCGTGTTTAATCATCTACAAAACGTCTCTATAGCAAGACTCACTGAGCCTTGAAGATCAGAGTGAGAATTTTGAATTGTGTGCGAGCACGGAGAGGAAGCCAATGAAGTTCATCAAACATAACCGGTAGGCCTAGAGATGCAAGAGTATAACCTACGTGAAAAGGCGGTCAGTCAGTCTAACAGCTGAGTTGAGCACGGACTGAAGCGATGATAGACGAACTGTAGGAAGACCAATGAGAAAACAATTGCAGTACAATAGTCAATTCGAGAACATATAAATCCATGAACTGAGATGGTGAATATGGAGGTGAAGACAGAACGGCGAAAGACCCTGAGACGCTTTGAATGAAAATTAGAGGATCGGCGTCTGCTATTGGAAATGTGCTCAGTAAAGGTATACAAGCTTGTAACCGGTGATTTAAGTGAGCTATCAAGTGCAACACCCTGCAGATCGCGCACACTTGACAAGAAGGAAAAGATCGGAAATATTTTCAGAGAGTAGAACAAGATCTGCACGTTCAGTGTTGACGATCGCAATGTTTCTACCACCAGTGCCCACACTTGCTACGAGTCTCTTTGTAAAGTTCTTGATGGCCTTGTTTAGGCTATGTGTTCTAGAAGTAAATCTTTCCAATCAACCCAAATCAATTATCTTTATCGCTCTTGGTTTTGGCTGCAGATTGTGGTATTTCTCCAGCACATCTCTCCACACTTGATAATCTATCCATTCTATCGAGTTCAAAACCCGATCATAATATTTATATGAAACCGTTCTTCTCAATGAAACCCGGACAATAATATTTTCGTTCAGCCAATCTCCTTTCATTGACGGCATGTTTCTTAACTCTCAACAATTATGGAACGCCTAATTTCTCTACACTCACTGTTTAACAGAGTGTTCATTTAGATTTAATTCAAACTTGTTTTATTTATTTATAACTTTTTCTGAACAAACAAGCAAACATAATACAATTATGACAGTGAACATAAAACTTTAACATAATTTGGCTAGGAACGGAGTAGGAAGGGGAGACCCAGAAGGGATGGGCATTGGGCAATCCCGCTAATAGGGCCACCAATTAATCATGAAAATATTTTTAATAAACATAATAGGACATGTTTATGTTTATTCAAAGAGATCAACAGTGAAATTTTAAAAAATCAGCAAAATGACAAAAATAACAGTGTAAGCTACCTACAATGAGAACAAGAAGCTATATAAAATGGCAAGTAAGTAAGAAGGATATCCCTGAGAAATGGTTAAGGGTCCCTGGGTAACAATAGTGGAAGTTTTTTTATGACAATGGTGAGAGGAAGCGGTGATTATAGCTTTAACTCCAAGATCTTGTTCATGAAGCGTCTGAATACACATTTTGTCTGTCATCGACACCTTGACCACCTTAATGTTTTACGAAGTTCAATTTATTATTTTAGATGTGACTTTTAAAAATTTATCGGTTTTGTTACTTCTCTTGCGTTATGTTTTTGGATCACCCAAAAAAACAATGGACTCACTAAAAATAATATAATTTTTGCTCTGCTTAATTCTCTTTTAAAGTTGGCTGTTGTGTTATAATTATATGAAATCCTGCAAAAATTTATATAAAATTCATACTTGGCCAGAATATTGGCAAAATACCGTAGGATCGCTTTATTGACCCACCCTGCATATGAATATTAATACATATATATATGTTCATGCTATATGTATAATTATATATAGATATATATATCGTGGGGAACATTGGCATATAGGCAAACAACTTTAGGTGGTTGTGCTTGTACCGAATAGCATATTCAAGTGTCGCCTGTTTGACATGTCAAACATGTCAAACATCTGAGAGGCCATTATTCCGTTTCCTTCTGTTCCTGCCCTCCTTTGTCTCCCCTCCCATTAACTCCGTTGTTTGGGGCTTGCCGTGCACGGATGCCGCCGCCGCCGTCGTCCCATCGTCATTGCTATAGCTAGTCCGATGCCTTGTGTCAATCTTTGCCCATCGCAACTTTATCGGTGAAAGTCCATTCCAGTGCTCTGAAGCTATCATTTTTATAGTTCAAGCTATACAGACCAGTTCTGTGGTAAATGCAGTTCTGTGGTAAATGCAGTTCTGTGGTAAATGCAGTTGTGTGGTAAATGCAGTTCTGTGGTAAATGCAGTTGTCTGGTAAATGCAGTTCTTTGGTAAATGCAGTTCTGTGGTAAATGCAGTTCTGTGGTAAATGCAGGTATATTCGAACCCTTCGACGAGTAACCTTTGGTTAGAAGCAGGTAATAATATCGACATCGATGTACATCAAGTACACAAGGTCAGTAGATTTGAATATGAGGCGCAATGCAAGTCTGAGAGGAGAAAGACTCACCCAACGACCCTAAACACAGCGACCGTCTTCATAAATAGCAGTCAGTGGCGCCAAACCACCACCCAACCTGGATTGAGAGAACGAAATGTGTATTCAACTCCTGACTGACTTGTAGCATTGCAAATCAACAACCCCCAGTTTATGTCCAAGTCATACTTTTTTAACCCCACCCCACTTTTGAAGTGCGATGGAGATAGCTCTCCAAACGCCACCGTTTGTATAATTCACTGAGTCCTGCTAAACAGAAACCGTCTCCGTACACAAGAAAGTACGTATACTATCATAGCCGTAGTCTCGTGTACAGACATAGCACAGCAACCATCCATCTCAGAGAGGAAGGGGGGAGGATGGGAAGGGGAGGAGGAGGACGACGAGGAGGAGGAGGATGGAATGAAGGGGAGGGGGAGGACGAGGAGTAGAATGATGGGGAGGATGAGAAGAAAGAGGAGGAGGAGGAGGAGAGGAGGGTCGAACGCATTCTCTGCTCTTTACATACAGACCGAACGTTCAACACCGATTGATGTGGGTGGGGCACCGTGCGTACATCATCTGCAGATGCACAAACCCTAAGTTTTACTGAACATCTCAGGATCCCAATTGATGGTGTTGTTTACGTGTGCGCTTTACTACGTGTGTGTGTGTGTGTGTGTATGATGCCCTTTCCCGTGAACACCCGTAAAATCGTTCTTATAACCTAACACTTGTGCCTCTCTCATTGATTTCGTCATCACCTACATCATCATCGTCGTCATCATCATAATCACCGTCATCATAATCACCGTCATCATCATAATCACCGTCATCATCATCATCGCCATCATCATAATCACCGTCATCATCATCATCATCATCATCATCATCATCATCATCATCATCATCATCTTCATCATCATCGTCATCATCATCATCGCCATCATCATAATCACCGTCATTGACAGCGAAGCAGACGAGATGACCGCCCGACGAATACGATTTTCAAGTTGTAATAATTCTACAATTACTCAAGCATGCCCAATAATATCCACGTCCTATGCCATCAAGGTTCAACATGGCTCTTAGTTTCTCCACCTTCACCTCTTCCTCGTCTTCCCTTTCTTCCACCTACTCCTCTTCCTCATATCCTTTCTCCTTTTCCACCTAAGCTTAGCTTACTCCTCCTGCTTCTTTTAATCCCGATCCCTATTTTTTTCGCGAATGCATCATTGACTGCAGTGGAGAATCACCGGCTTCCCAATCCACTAGAGAGTGCTTGTGTACTATATACTCTGTCTGAATCGATTAGAAACTGCAGCGTAAGTTCTCAATGACCTTTGCCGACAGAGGTCAAGAACTTATCCATTACACGAGGCGTCGTTCTTCAACACATAACGAAACGCACATCTAATTCAGGTCTAACTTACGTCTGAACGCACAATATTATCAGCGCTTTTGTGTGCACTACAATCTAATTCTACGGGAATTCTCAATGAATTCGTGCAACTGTAGAAGCAGTCAAATAATAGTTTGAAATCTTCGTTGTCACCTGATTTGGGAATAATTTACCACGGAGGATGGGAAGGGAGAGAAGGGGGCTGCGCAGCTCCAAAAAATTCCAAAAAACAAGTCCTGAAGGTTGAAGCTTGTCTCGGATCTTTTCTCTTACCCATCATCTGTCGCTTGCGCTAACGTGCAGTGATAGTTTCACTCGTTCGGTTGAAATTCTGCTGTAATTGTTCGGCCTTTGATCAGCAGCTCACCCTCTCATGCCTTAGCTGCATAAAAACTTGCCTACGTGTCTCAACGGACTGTTGACCTATTTACCAACCAAGGTCTGTCGTCGTCGTCGTCGTCGTGTACAGCGGTAACTACTACTTATAACTTATAGTAGGCATCAGTTTAAGTTTTGCTTGAATGCAGGTAGGTGTGTGCATGCATTGAATAAATGCTGATATGACAATTGCTTATTAGGCCTACCTCATCATCGTCCATTAAGAATTCTCTTACAATAAAAGACAATTAAACCGACTTCGTATACGATGAAACAGCGCGATGTCTGGTAGTGAAATCAGGCTATGGTGAAACGTTAGCCATAAGTTTCAGATACATGACAAATTTTGTCTGGGTAAATACAATGTACATGCTTAAATCATGAAGGATTTGCTCAAAGTTCGCACTTGCTCAATGTCCGTACTTTCTCAAGGTACCCAGTAGGTACTTTCTCAAGATCCGTACTTACTGAAGGTCCGTACTTGCTGAAGGTCCGTAGGCCTATACTTGCTAAAGTTACGTGCTTGCTAAGGTTACGTACTTGCTCAAGTTAGTTACGTACTTGCTGAAGGTCCGTACTTGTTCAAGGTGCGTACTTGCTCAAGTTACGTATACTTGTTCAAGGTGCATACTTGCTCAAGTTACGTACTTGTTGAAGGTCCTTGCTGAAGGTGCCTACTTGCTCAAGGTGCCTGCTTGCACAGTCTGTACTTGCTCAAGTTAGTACTTGCTGAAGATGCGTACCTGGAGCTGCGTCCGTCGATGACATTATTGCTGTGCGCCAAAAATGTTCTGTCATATATCATGGTCAGATTCTTCTCTTTATTTGTCCAGAGGAAATGTAGACCCGGTCAAAGAAATGGTCATGTAGGCTACTGTTCGGAACTTTGGGTGGAGGACAATATCACAAATACAATTACACCCCACTCCACTCCACCCCACCCAACCCCCAACCTCATCACACTCCGACCTCCTAACCAGCACGCCTCTCGTGATATTTCCGTTTACGGGCAAATTGTTTTTCTCCTCCCCCCCCCCAACAATACCGCCTCCACCCGGCCCCTTCGGGGTGAGGTGTGTGTTGGTGGGACGAGATGGCCCCTGTAGCACTATAGCTGTCTAGCTGCGACGTTTCAGGTCAAAAACTGTGAAACTATGGCAAATGAATGGAAATTTATAGCCGAAATTAGGGTTTTAGCCACCACCCTGGCCCATGGTGGTAGAGATTCGCTAACCCTCCACCGGGTGTCCATGCCCACATCGACACAGTAGTGAAGGTTTGGAGTGAAAAACTCAAAAACTGTGGAAATGCATCCCGGTCAAACACACACACACACACACACACACACAGAATCTTCTCTTTATTTGTCCAGAGGAAATGTAGACCCGGTCAAAGAAATTTAGCATTTTGCTTAAATTTTTAAAACAACAACAGTTGCCATATTACCACCCATTCCTAACGCGGATTAGAAATGTTTGCCAGAGGAATTGGGGTTTCTGGGGGGGGGACAAGTTGGGCGTCCGACGGACGCTCGTCGAGTCGCGTAGCACCGAGCAGAATGGGGTTGGGGGAGGAGGATGTGTCCTCCCCATTGGAAATGTGTTTTTTCCACTTGCAATGTCAGCATTTTAAGCTGTCATCTTTAAAACATTACTCTGTACTATAATTATTTCAGTGCTGATAAGAGTATATAATAATAACAACTTATAACTTATAACTTGTAACTATACCTAATTTTTCTTCACTACATATGCAAGACAAAATGTGTAACTGTTGTATTTTTCTTTTGTGGGAGCAATAAACTTGACTTGACTTGAAACTTGACTTGTCATATAATTTATAATAGTATTAGTAGGCCCAAACGATGACATTATTTTTAATCATATTACATTAAATAATATCACGGTGTATTTTAACAGCAACTAAAAACCATCATGAATTTGTCAATTTTTTCTGGGAATGTCATTTCGGGGGGGGGGGGGGGAAGTTCCCCTCTGGATTAGATTGGATTGAACACTATTCACAGTTTAGAATAGTAATCTCGTCGAATTTCTTTGGTCATGTCTAGAGCTTGGACCATCCTTTGATTTGCCTATTTATCCAGCAATGACTCTCTTTTTTAGGCTGACTTCATTGCGTCTTGGGTCTCATTGGCTCTTCGTTACTTTATTAATGCTTAATTTTCTCGCATTGCTATAGCGCCCCTTCAAGCTCCCTACTCAGAGGCGCTCCCGACTACAGCGTGGATACTGCATCGGAGTTTCAATTCGAAGCGCACGAGTAGATCTACTTTCTAATTGCGAGTGAAGGACTTGCTCAAGATCCCTACGCGGCGGCTTGAGGTGGATTCGAACCTGGAACCCTCCGGCACCAAGTCACCGAACCCACCACTAACCACTACACCACCGCGTCCCGGTCAAATTAGACACCATTGCTGTCTAATGCATTACAAAACGACGTTCGAGAAGGACTTGCCAATTTATTAGTAATGCTACAAATATATCTATACCAAAATAAACATTTAAATCAAATAAACGTTAGGCCTGCATATATTCTACATGCAAATGGAACACCTTGCGTCAGAAAACTCGAACAAAAGTAAATAATCTAGTTGCACACAAATGACATATTTATCTACAAAAGTCCTACAGAAAACTTACACTTTGCCATTACTTAAAAATATTCATTCGTTTCCCGAAAGTAGACCTACACAAATTTTTCACCCTATACACTACTTAGGCGCTGATATAAAACTGCCTCTGGTCTATACTCAAAGAAGGCACTCGTGTTTATAGCTACTTCATTGTGTGAATTTCTGTCGCCGTATGCTTTTAAAGTTTTGCCTATAGTATATATATATAGGCCTATTCATGAATGTATATTACAGACTCCTCATTATATCGCATTCGATTAAGCTTACATGATAGAAATACTTGCTCATTTGAACATGGTTCGTTTTTGAAAAGCAGAAACAATCTTAAATCCACTGTACCAAATTAATGTCTGCATGGTAACAGCGACAGCAGAATAGCCTATGAAGACACTAACTGTCTGTTTTGCTGTGGCTCACATTATTATTATTCACGGATGTCTGACTATCGTAATCCGTGGAAAGATACATTGAATATCTAAGACTGGCCGAGTGAGGTGCCACCATGCAAGATATATGATGAAGATACATGCAGATGAAAGTGTGCGTTGCAACGATGCAACGCTGTTTAGTATAGAGAGAAACTAAGATTGACCTTCAGATGTTGGAACCATGCGTTACAATCACTCTTCAAAGCAAGAGCTTAGCACAAGTACCATAGAGTACTAAACCAGACGAATGGTATGAACTATAAACCTATACTCACAGCCGCGCATATATATATATACTCATTGTATGTATTTATGTATGTATGTATGTATGTATGTATGTATGTATGTATGTATGTATGTATGTATGTATGTAGGCTTTTTATGTGCGAGCTGCAGTTGTCTGTTTAGGCCTATGCATGTATGTATATGTATGTATGTATGTATGTATGTATGTATGTATGTATGTATGTATGTATGTATGTATGTATGTATGTATGTATGTATGCATGCATGTATGTATGTATGTATGTATGTATGTATGTATGTATGTATGTATGTATGACTGTATGTACGTTTGTTTTGTATGCATATATGCACGTGTATACGTATGAATGCATGCATGTAAGTGTATGTATGTACGCATGTACGTGCGCACGTACGTTCGTACGTACGTAATAACGACAATTTATATGGCGCCGTAACGCGGCCATACCGCTACAAGGGCGCCTCACAAACGGCCAACTGCGGGATGTACGTATACGTACGTATGTATGTATGTATGCATGCATGTATGTATGTATGTATGTATGTATGTACGTATGTATGTATGCATGTATATATGTATGTATGTATGTATGTATGTATGTATGCATGTATTGTTCTGCGCCGTTTTTTTTATTATAAAACGCTTGTGGGTTCGGCTAAATATAGAAATTCCTACTTCCGGGAATTTCCTTATCATGTGCCGGGTTGGAATCACTGATGCAGCAGCAGCAGCAACAACAGCAGCAGCAACAACCTCCTCTTCCTCTGCAACTCTCCAAAGCGGTGCACGCTTCCTTCCTTTCTCCCTCAGTTCGCAAGCAATAAAAGAGAAGATTTAGAAGCATAGAGCCTACTCATGTTGTGGTCTCTCTTCGATTACAGTCGCATAATAAACAGAACCAAAATATAACTGTTCTATTTTTCCACGAACATTCCATTATCATACGCGCCTATAACAGATCATTGAAGTACACCAGCCCTACATATAAATATAATCAGTAGCCGGCGAAGATGTTAAGCCGTTAAGTGGTCATCGGAAGGCAGTCAGTTTCACGGCTTTAATGGTTGTTATAATCGAGTGCAGTGTCTGTAATAAACTATTGTCTATAAATCATGTATGCCTCCTATCGATGAGATACATTCTACACAGGTTTTGGCCAACATTCAGGATCGATGTTCACAATGTTCAGGTACTTCACTGTAGCCTTGTCCTGTACTTATAACTATAGAAGAGACTCTCTATAACCTGACCGACCTACATACATCGCACCTAGATCATATAGTATGTCTTAAGTTGCGAATGAGCATGGTATCTCAGAAGAGCTCTATAAGAAACGACTAGAAAAACAAGTTGTAGGTTAAGACTTTCGCGATGAGATTGTAGAGAGAAAACACTTCGCAACGTTGAATATAGACAACGTGGGAAGGAAAAAACGGTAATGTACAATAGTCATGTGCAACATGAGGTCGGTTGATTCATAAACGCGCACGCGCACCCACTCCCCACCCCACACACATACACACACACACACACACACAATCTGCATATACACACACACACACCTACACACACACGCACACACACGGACACAAACACACACACGCAATATGCATATACACATCAATTGGCGTATACACACGTTGAACTTTGTTGAGATCGGTTGTGTTTCAGTTTCCTTCACGATGGATGCCTACGCCACAATGACGTCATCACTGAACTGTACGACTGCGTTGACCTCTGACCCGCCGCCATTCTTCTCCGCTGCTGCTGCCATCTTTTCCGATGCAACAGACAACGGCACAAACGTCACTAGCGTCGGGGTCGGGGTCGGGGTCGCTGGGGTCAGACCCCCCGTCGTCGACCAGTACATCGACGTACGCATCATCTGCGAGGTGTGGCTGACGATCCCGATCGCTGTGGCAGGCATCATCGGCAACATTCTGTCGTTGATCGTCCTCTGCCATCACAAGCAGGTCCTGACGACGACCCTCGTCCTTCAGGCCCTCGCCGTCGCTGACACACTCGTCCTTCTCCTCACACTCTTCCTGCGCTCTTTCCGCTACGTGGGAATCCCCGGGTACGAAGACATGCTGGCCTACGTCTTTCCGTGGGCGTTTCCCACCATGCACCAGATACGTCTCGTCGACACGTGGTTGACCGTCCTGCTGACCGTCGATCGATACATCGCCGTCTGCCATCCACTGCACGCACAACACGTCTGCACGATACGTCGAACCTACGTCATCATCATCGTCACAGTGGCCGCCGTCACGTTGTTCTGCGTACCAAGGTACTTTGAGTACGAGAGGGTGGACAAAAGCGTGTCCGCTACGGGCTTCAGAGCGACTGATCTGATGAAGCAGCAGGCATATGCCATCGGGTACAGCATCATCGCATTCTTCGTCGCCATGTACCTCGTTCCGATGACAATGCTGACGCTACTCAACGCATGGATCCTCGCTGCCCTCCGTCGGTCCCAGGCCTTACGCAGCTCGACACTCGGCGTCCACCATGGAGCGTCAACCGCTTCCGGTACGGGAGCCAAGCGCGCCACCACAACCGGATACGGAAGGAGTTCGTCGGCCACAGCAGCGGCAGCAGCGGCGGCGGCGTCCACTCGTACGGTGACGATGATTGCTATGACGATCGTTCTCATATGCATCATCTGCAACGTCATGGCAATGGCCGCCCACATCATGTACTCTCTGCAGACGGCATTCCGTAAGGAGCTTGGCTTCCTCGAGCACTACCGACGCCATCTTGCCAACTACAGCAACGTTCTCATCACGCTGAACTCGGCCGTCAACTTCGTCGTCTATTGCGCATTCAGTCGCAAGTTCCGCAACGTCTTCATCCGGGTTTTCATCGGACGACGGCCACATTCGAACGGAAGCTGCTTCGGTTGCTGTGGACGATCGTCCAGGAACAGACTGGACATGGCGGATGCATGCTCGGACAGCGGTCTGAGGCAGAGCAGTACCGCGGGCGACAGGTATAGCCAGACGATGGCGACGAAGCACATCTCCATGAGTTCCATCGGATCCTCCTCCGTCGTGAAACGGGACGCAACAGCAGCAGCCACCGCTGCCGCCGCCAACGGGGACCGAGAAGCCGAGAAGCTTTGCGAGTCCAGCGTTCTCTAGGAAAGCATATAAGCATCGCAATCAATGCTGGCTGCGATTGCCACAACTTCTATCTGAGTTGATCACATCTACTACTAAGCCACCATAGACAAGGAGAGTTCAGTGATAATTGAGTGAAATATTCATGGAATTCCTTTTACTTGACCTACTGTACATGTACACCTGTTATATAACGCATGTTACACTGCAGCTATTATTAATCATTCGTAATTAGGCTTTTGATTATGTACTCGCACATGTCCATGACTTACGAGCAACAGTACGCTCGAAATATCTCGATGGGAATTCACAACAAAACGGATCTTTAACGATTAAATTGCATTGTTCAAGTCATCTGTCAAACTCGACTTTCACCTGACAGTATTCAATTGACCAAGAATAGCAATGAGCGTCAAAGAAGAAAGCATTGATCTATATACAGCAACAACGACAACAATCGTAATCGTAATCGTAATCTCGGGACTTCTACAGCGCCCACAAAAGCCAAGTCGCGGGAACCAGCTTATTCACAGGCGCTCAATCAAAACAAAATCGGTAGGCAGCGGGTCAAGTCCAGAGAGTCAGGCAGGCAGATAGATGGACAGCTAAGGTGGGTGATGTTTAGAGTTGAAGTGACGGGGGATGTGAGTAGAAGAGGAAGAATCAGGATAGGATTTTTGAAAGAGCAATGTTTTCAGTTTTGAGTGAAAGACCTGTGGGGAGATAGCGAGAGGTGGAGTTTTGGTGAGTTCGTATGATGGGTCGGAAGTTTGCCGAAGTGCTGGCGGAAGTTTGTTCCAGAGAGGTGGAACGGCAATGGCTATGGAGCGGTTTGCGAATTTCAGTGATGAAGTGATGGAAGGGCGAAGCAGGGTAATGGAGGATGAGGAGCGTGTTGAACGAGGTGGCTGGATGGTGAACAACTGACGAAGGTAGAACGGCTGGGATGATTGAAGTGTATTGTAAGTGAGTGAGAGGACTTTGTATTCGATGCGTTCAGGTATTTTGAGCCAGTGAAGTGATTTCAGAACAGGAGTGATGTGGTGACGTTTGGGGGTTTTCGTCACTGCACGAGCAAGGGCATTCTGGATAGCTTGGAGGCGATTAATTTGGGTTATATCAATGTTTAGGAAGAGAGAGTTGCAGTAATCAAGTTTCGCATGAACTATGGATGTGGCTATTGTGGATGCAGTTTTAAAGTCGAGCATAGGTCGGATTCTGCGGAGATCTCGTATGTGCATGAAACGAGTGCGGGAAAGTTGGGTTATGTGGTCGGAGAAGTTGAGATGCTGGTCAAAGATTACACCGAGGTTTCGGACAGGAGAATTTGCGGAGAAAGTGTGGTTGGAAGAAGAGTCATTGTTGAAGGAAATAGAGGGATCAGGAATTTTCTTGAGTTGTTCTCTGAGGCCAATTAGTATGAACAACAACGACAACAACAATAACAACAACGACAACGACGACAAAAACAGCAGCAACGACAACATCAACAACAAAAACTTGTAGCAGCCAAAAATTGCCATCCAAGTATTGCTGTATAGTTGAGAATTTCGGGACGAACTCAATGTACGGGTAAGCTTAAATAGCTTATCGTTAACAGTTCTCAAACTGAACAACGACGTTTACTGATTTGAAACTGACCAATGAGACTACAACTCGTCTTGAACAGGTCTGAACTGACCAATGAGACTCCAACTGGTCTTTAACAGGTTTGAACTGATCAATGGCAGATTGTTACCATTTCTTATCCGTGAATAGATTGTGTGGAATGTAAAGACCGTATACCAATTAATCTGAAACTTTCAGGGTTCAATCAATCCTTAACCGGTATAGACCTATTGGTCTTTTGACTTTGCGTTGCATGATGGCGTATTCTGCTTAAGCATTTTGACTGCTTCGTCTAAGTGCAACTTTGCATTAGGTTTGATACTGAGATCTGAGCCTAGGCCTCGGTCTAGGTGATTTGGCGACGAACTCAACGTAAACTTATAGACTTTGCCCAAGTCATCGTTGAGCCTGAATATTAAACATCATAATTATGTAGGCCTAAGGCGTTGTATTTAATTTGAATGCTGCATGGGAATCATGTAATTCGTAAAAGTAGTAACAACAATAAAATGATTTCTTCATTTTTGATGTCAGTGACAGATGACTTATGGTCACATAGGTTAAGTACATGTATTCATTCATTCATTCGTCATGTATGATGTATGTATGATACATGTATGATGTATCTAAATTAAATTGCAGGATGGTTTCAAATGTCGAGTTCACCATTCAGTGGTAGGTTATTATTTTTAATGATGATTAGTCCTATACTCTGAACAAAATTGGAATTGGAATTGGAATTAATTGGAAGTAAATAAAATTTCAATTCTGATGTAGTACGGTGAGATATTTATGACTAGATGTGTTGCAGCAGCAAGCATTAAATATGTGGAGATCTTCAAATTAAATTGCTCCTTAAGTGGGACGCGGTGGTGTAGCGGTAAGTTCGTCGCCTTGTGACCGAAGGGTCGCAGGTTCGAATCTACATCAAGTCACTACGTAGCGACCTTGGACAAGTTGCTCACCCACAATTCTCGCTGTGTGGAAGGCAACGGGAAACCACCTCACTCATCTCATCATCATCATCAACATCATATTTTTATAGCTCTTGATGTATTGCAGGCTGTCTGTTCAGTTAGTATAGTTAAGATTTATGTATTCTGTAATCTGAGTTTCTGTAAATTGTTTCAACTTCATAGGCTAATTGTACACTGTAACCGGTTCTGGTCTGTCAACCGGATTGTTGATTAAACGAAAATTATTATTATTGTTATTATCATCATCATCATCATCATCATCATCATCATCACCATCATCATCATCATCATCATCAAGCATTTAAGCATTCAAGCAGGAAGCTTTGAGCCTATATTAGAAAGTTGTCAGGTTTCATCATAGCTCCGCTTGTAATATTTTATCTAATTTTTTTACGGTGAATCATTTTTATCCTATATATATATACTTATCTATGAACGACTGACTGTCTGGCGTGTCTGACGGTATATTCAGACTAATTTTGTCTTTCCCTGCTGTGATACGAGAGTAGCTAGGCCTGACTTAATTGCCATTCAAATAAAATATCTGAAACCGTCATGGTTTCTTTGAGAAGCAGATGTGTGAACTTGAAACCTCCCGTGGCTTCGCTTTTATGTAATGTTTAATACTACAGTCATAGTAGAAGCTAGAAAGTGTGCTCAGGACCTTGACAGGCTAAATTACCTAACAGGCAGTGTCGTGAGCAACGTTTGCTTGTTTATAATAAAAGCGTACAATAAAAGACCGCAATAAAAGACTGCAATAACTGTTCTCGCGTAGGTAGTATACTTTCCTGTGATTAATTCCAAGACATTTGTCTAGGTCTCTGAGCGTTTTGTTAACATTGGTGCACATAATATCTGTGGCCACTGCAACACAATCATCTCAGTCTATGAAAGTTATGAGTAGGACAGACAGAGACGTCACATTTCTGTGAGTTGGCGCATCCAGTAGGCCACTGCAGTTGACAGTTGACATTCTCGTCATGGAATTACTTAACGCAAGCAAACATAAATGTAAAGGTCAATATAATATGGCGCGTATACCACGCGAAGCCATCAGATTATCTGTCAGCGCTGCTTCAATGCTTACAGACTTACGTAACTCATAATTGCATACACATATAATTGTGCGTATATAATTATGATTAATGGCTAGACCTATCGTGGGATGCATTGCAAGTATTGCACATATACAGGGTGGCGCAAAATAAACCGGACTATTAGTTTTTGCAATTGCATCGCTTGAATAATCAAAGTAATTATCGCCTTAAAACTATCATTAGACAGAAATGACACAGAAAAATGGCATTTAATATAACATTGAATGAACTGTAATATTTCAGAATTTTCTGAATGCGTAAGAAATTTCAGTCAAAGTGATGTTCAATATGTTCTCCGTTTGCTGCGATAACCAATGATAATCGCTTGCGAAACTGTCCAATAGCCCGGTTGATAGTGTCCTCGCTGATGTCATCCCAGCATGCGGTCAGAACTTCTTTCAAATGTTCAATATCTCGAATTCTCTGCCTGTAGACAAGCTGCTGAAGCATTCCCCAGATGGAATAGTCTACGGGATTCAAGTCCGGACTGTTCGGTGGCCAATTTTCTGGTTCAATAAAGTCTGGAACGTGAGCAGTGAGAAAAGCAACTGTTTTTCGTGAACGATGAGCAGGTGCTCCATCCTGCTGGAAAGTGAAATTGTGACCATGAGTGAGCTATACTGTCTGGCAGTAATCCTTGATGTAGGACGACGTCACAGTAATAGGAACTGTTAACTTTTGCTCCTCGTTCAACGAAAACTAATGACGATTTCCCCAGCTGCGACACGGCAACCGAAACCATGATGCTCTGTGAGAAGTGCTTCCGACCTTTCAGCAAGCGTTCTGAAGGAATGTCTCGTTTCACAGCTACGTTGGCGTACACTCGATCATTCTGTGAATTGGTTGGTGTTTGGACTGTAAAGATCTTTCCATCCGTAAACCATCTTCTGGCCAATTTAGCTACGGTTAGTCGTCGAGACAGACGTTTGCAGGTGGCAAGCCGTTTCACTCTGTCAGCGTGTGCTAGCAGCTGCACCTCACGTCGCTGAAACACTTTAAGCTGTAAGTCAAATTTAGCAATACGCTGAACAGTTCTACGAGATATACCAGTTTTAAGGTGATAATTACTTTGATTATTCAAGCGATGCAATTGCAAAAACTAATAGTCCGGTTTATTTTGCGCCACCCTGTACATATTATTAGTTTATACACACACATATAATGTATATAATATAATATATAATATAGCCTAATATATATATAAATATACCCGATGTAGGCCTACAATAGGGGATGAATAATTATTGTATAAGCTTACGCGCTGTATGCTATTATTTGGACGTGTGAAGGTTTTCATTCTTGCCATCTGTGTAATAAAATTGTATAATAAAAATTGAATTTCTCCAAATATATAAAACATTAAGCTAAACTGAACTAATAAAAAATACACTAGACAATTAATAGACTCATTTGTAGTTTAACGTTTCAATCCTTGTCTCATTCTTCACGTTATCCTAAGAATCACCAATGGAAGGTTGTATGTGTTGTTATCTTCCCCCTCTAAAGCTCTAAGTCTAAGCAACCAACTTTATAAGATGGTGTGTATATGCTATGGCGCACAATTCCCCTCGTGACGGTGATCTCTGTTTATTATTCGCTGTCGATTTCGGTTCATTGCTCCACAGTCGCTGACCTAATAATTACAGACACACATTATTTTTTATAACTTCCAATCATGGGCGGAGACTTGGGCGGAGACTTGCGGGGGACGAAGGAACGACGCAAGATTTTTGGAGGACGAATGGCTGAGTCGCTGACGAAATTTTCCATCTTTTTCCGACCAAAATTTCTGATGATCTTTTTAGTGATCTCTCCAGAAATAAATACCATTTTCTTCCGTTCAAAAAGTTGATGATTTTTTAGTCATATCTTCATGAAAAAATACCATTTTCTTCCGTCCAAAAAGTTGAGGATTTTTAGTGATCTCTCCATGAAAAAATACCATTTTCTTCCGTTCAAAAAGTTGATGATTTTTTAGTCATATCTTCATGAAAAAATACCATTTTCTTCCGTCCCAAAAGTTGATGATTTTTTAGTCATATCTTCATGAAAAAATACCATTTTCTTCCGTCCAAAAAGTTGATGATTTTTTAGTCATATCTTCATGAAAAAATACCATTTCCTTCCGTCCAAAAAGTTGATGATTTTTTAGTCATATCTCCATGAAAAAATACCATTTTCTTCCGTCCAAAAAGTCGATGACCTTTTTTAGTCATTCTAACGGTCACCAAGTTTGTTCATTCATGAAGTGTACATATCCATAGTTCAGCTGCTGACATGACATATCCGAACACATACTTAATGCGATGGGGGGGGCAAATTCATGGATGGTCCCCCACCACATACATTGAGGGGGACCGTTCCCCTGTCTCCTCCTACGTCTACGCCCATGATGATGATGATGGTGCTCTGCCCGAAGGCAGGTTCATTGGCTTAACGCCCCTGGGGATGAGATGAGTGAGGTGGTTTCCCGTTGCCTTCCTCACAGACAATGATGGGTAAGCAACTTGCCCAAGGTCGCTCCGCAGGAGCTTGCGCCCCTGCGTCCCACACGTGCTAGCCCGAGATATCTAAATCTCTGAATGTCAACTCCCAGCCCGGGGCTTGAACCGCAGTCCGTTGCAACCAACAGACGAATGCAGCGCGCGCTTACCGGTGTAGCTAACTACGCCCATACTTCCAATCTATTCTCTCTGCTTTCAGAGTGTCAAATTGATCGTAAACTGTGTGACGAAACTAGAATGTCAATATTCTATGAGCATGCTAATGTCGATTCAAATCCGTGCACTAAAATTTGACTCGGTTGAACAGGAATTATTATAGGTCTATGTCAATTGTTTCTTGAAAGCAAACAAGCAACAAGACTTGTCAATGGTTTGCATGTCGCTCTGATTTGTGATCGGAAGAAAAGCGAGGGAAGAGAGCAGCAGCAGCAGCAGCAGCAGCAGCAGCAGCAGCAGCAGCAGCAGCAGCAGCAGCAGCAGCAGCAGCAGCAGCAGCAGCAGCAGCAGCAGCAGCAGCAGCAGCAGCAGCAGCAGCAGCAGCAGCAGCAGCAGCAGCAGCAGCAGCAGCAGCAGCAGCAGCAGCAGTAGCAGTAGCAGTAGCAGTAGCAGTAGCAGTAGTAGTAGTAGTAGTAGTAGTAGTAGTAGTAGTAGTAGTAGTAGTAGTATGGCTGCAGGACAGCAGAGTAGAGCTTCGTCTCCTATAGCTGATAACAATTTCTACGACTATAGGAGCTCAACTAGGATCCTGATATCACGTACATTTCTTAACATTCATTCTTACAAGAATTCAAAACCGCTGCCATATCCCGGCACAATCAACCACGAAAGAACTTCGGAGAAGGTGGTTTAACACGTTGAGAAGGAAACAGGAAGCACTGCAGATGAAATGACTAAGATGCCATCGCTATACTCATAGGCCTATATCTCACGAAATCATGACTATATACCTATGCACAAATGCTAGTGTTCCTTGACCTATGCAAGATTATGAAGGATCTTCTAAAACACAATAATATTGTAATTTCAACCACAGTTCCCTTGATGCAACGCGGTCGATTTGCGTCTTTTTATAATCATGACTGCTGCTTAGGGTGTGTCTAAAAATTAAAATGTCGATGCTAATATCGACCAATATGATTTTGTGTTCCACCTTCAGAAATATGGATATCTGCCAAATTAGAAGAAAATCTGAAGAGATTTAGGACTTGCTCAAAGCACCGGAAGAATAGCCACTTAGGCGACATTGTGGCACATTGTAATTTTTCCAGATCCAAGCAAAATTGAACGCATAACTATCAGATATAAGGCAAAATCCAAAGAAGTACTGTAAGTTGTCATGGTATATTCCTCTTAGTACATTTGAAAAAATCTGGCCTCACTTGACCATTGCAGAACAAATTGTTTCTCTTATCTCCCTTATTTCTGACTAGGACTTCATTGAAGGACTGTATAAGAGTCATTCTGCCAGATCATTCGTCACTCTTAAGTCGGGTCAGATATGATGACTTAATTTTGCCTCACTGTGTGATTGTTCTGACTACCATTGTTGCGAGTCTCAATCACGAAGAGAGTAGCCCAATCCGAGGATCTGGAATATTTTGGTGGTGGCTTAGATACAGTAGGAAGCCTCTCATGATTCCAGATCATCAAATTCGTTGCGCATGCTGTGATCTATGACCCGTAAAAAGCTGTGGCCAACCAGGGTCTCTGACAAAAATCAAAGTGTCGGAAAAAATACTGTTAGGGAGACAGGTAAGACTTCTCTGGCGTGGTAGGTATGGATTCCCCTTTTTGCTTCATTGTTTCAGGTATACAGGTGAAATAGCACTTCACGTGAGACTAAGTTGCTGTCACAGAGAGTGACACCTCAAGTAAATGATTCCATACCTTTTCAGAGTAGGATGGTCAAAACTATCTTCTCTGTGCTCTGACGTTGCTGAATGAAAAATTGATAACTGAAAAGCCACAACTTGATCATGTAAATCGCATATGCCATCCAACGCCGTCGGTGAAATGCACCTGGTTACCTGAACTTTATTCCCTTTTGTGGAATTCATCTTTGGAAATGACTATTAGCTCTAGTAGCTCTTGACTAAAGACTTCCAATACTGGAGTCCTTGCCGAATCATGCAGTAAAGCACTTTTCTAGAACAATTTCAGAGGCATGGTATCGATGCCATCGATAGCAAGGTTCAAGAGGTCCTTTCCCAATTTCGCTTCCAGCTTCATGCATATGCCGCCCTTGCAACTCACATGGCCAGGATCTTGTATTCCAATCCCCAGCTTCAGATCTCAGCCAACAAGAATCTGACATGATAATAGCTGTCACTGAGTGGAGTTTGGGGATGGCCAATAGCTTGGTAACATCCTTATGAAATATACCATTATCGTCCTGTCTCTGTAACATCTGGCATGATCTTGTTATTCAAGTGAAGAGTAAGGGTAATCTGTGGCTCAGAAGAATCTCTGCTGCCGCCTGCCAGGGCTTCAAGATCATCTCTCCCAAATTGAAACGCACAATTGCTACTGTCTCCTATACGTTGTCATCCAGACTGATTCCTTGGTGTATGCGTAAATTGAGCAGTAACTTGCATGGGAACCTCTCCTTTGTGAAGACAGCTTTGCATAGCCGAAGTGATATCAGTAGTGCCTATCAACTAAATCTCATCTTTTTTGTAATCAATTTTGCATTGCGTCTGCCATATGATACAAGAATTAAAAGCACCACTTCCCGCCATTTGCAACACATGACCAGTGACAAAACAACATCACATCAGTAACGACATGATCGTGAATGTTTATATGCTGGGATCTAGTCACTGTGAAGGGTTCTATAGCATGCAGCTCACGTTATTGAAATCGTAGATTCTAATGCTTGCAATGCAACCGTGTTCCTAACTTCAGTCCTCTTGAGCAAGTCCTAAATGTTCAGCTATCGATATATAATTTCAGATATTCAGTTTACACATGATTTGGCACAATAATTTCACTTGGTCGTTAAAAAATCTTTTATTTGAAAATTTCACATGTACCTTAAAAACACCCTACTGCTGCTCTATAGAAGCGTTAGGCCTACATCTGTGCAGTAAGGTCGCAGTTCTTTCGATAGACGTAGCCTATGCTAGGGAGGGGCGATGTCATAATATGCAGACGGCACATGTGGCACGAAAAGTGTGAGTACGCTGGATGGCACTATTTCCGATCCTCGTGCAAACGCAAACTCGTGAAAAGCAGAAGGGGATAAGGCTACCACCACCACCACCACCGCCACCACCACCACCACACCACCACCACCACCCCCGCCACCACCAGCACCACAACCACCACCACCACCGCCACCGCCACCACCACCACCACCACCGCCGCCGCGCAGCCAAAGATATCTCGGTGGGCTTAGTATATATGCACAAGGTTCGTCGTCACCAACGTTCCCGGACCACTTGGTAAGTCCTTGCCGACCAACAGCGTAATTAATCTGTCAATCACGTTGATGACATCGACGTGCAGCAGGGACAGGGATGATGAGAGGCACCAAGTGACCGTCCACTCCCCACCCCCCCCCCCCCCCCCACCCCCCACCCCCACCCCCACTTCCACCCCTTCCCCCTACACCCGAGTACACCTACGCATCATCCAGCAGTTGGCCTTGCTTGACCGCCGCCGCCGGCAGGAATAATATCCGTCGTAATCGGGAGAAGTGGGTCAGTCCTGCAATTTAGTTATTCCGGGAACTTTAAGTAGTTAATGAAAATCCGGATAGCAGATATTAATATACTTACCGTATAAAGTCATCCATAATTGACGTCAGCAAAGCGATCTGCTCTCGACCTGCTCTAGACCCTTCCTTCTGATTCTCCGATATTGTCTACATTTGGCAAGACCTTCTCATCCCCTTTGCGAATGTATATAATCTCTCAAACGTAGGATAAAAATATACACATATCGTGATTTAGTTATCGCTGATATTGGACTAAAATCTGTCTTGTGTAGTTCGAAAAGTCGTTAGACTCGTTACCCTCTTGGGTATCTCTGTCTCTGTCTCTGCCTGTCTGTCTGTCTGTCTGTCTCTCTCTCTCTCGCTCTGTTGTCTCTGTCTTGTCTCTGTCTCTGCCTCTCTTTCTTTCTTTCTTTCTTTCTTTCTTTCTTTCTTTCTCTCTCTCTCTCTCTCTCTCTCTCTCTCTCCTCTCCTCTCTCTCTCATCTCTCTCCTCTCTCTCTCTCTCTCTCTCTCTTCTCTCTCTCTCTCTCTCTCTCTCTCTCTCTCTCTCTCTCCTCTCTCTCTATCTCTCTGTTTCTATCTGTCGCTGGCTCACTCACTCTCTCTGTCTCTCTCTGTCTCTCTCTCTCTCTTTTTCTCTCTCTCTCTTGATCTCTTGATCTCTTGATCTTTCTCTCACTGTACTACTACTATTCCTTTATTGAAGATTCGTTGACACAAATGCAACAAGGTACGAAAGCTGCTGTTTAGAGTTTAAATAACGGAAAGCAATCGTCAATAAAGAGACTGAGGAGTGAGTGAATTGAGGATTAAGGTCTGCAATTTCTGTATATTACTATTGAAGTATAAAATGATTGTGCCCCTATACACCTGTCTAGATGTCTGTCCGTCTGTCCATCCGTCCGTCTATTTGTCCACCAATCTGTCTGTCTTTTATACACGCAGATGCTGTTTTTTCTCTGTTTGTTGTACGTCATCTTTCTCTCTTTCAGTCTGTTTGCTACGTAAATCTCTGGCACATTCAGTCTTTCATTGTGTGTTTGTCATGGCATCATTCTTCTTTCTTTCTTTGGCACCTGCTCCTGCTGCTGCTGCTGCTGCTGCTGCTGCTGCTGCTGCTGCTGCTGCTGCTGCTGCTTTTACTTTTCTCCTTTCAATACACCGTCGCTCTCGCCGCCTGTCTCTCTCACTGTGTCTGCTTCTCTGATCATTTTACTTTCCAGCGTCTACTGGTTCCACCTCTGCTCTGCAGCCCTCATAGCTCTCACCCACATTATCACAGATCTGATCAGATGCTTGGTTCCAATCAGTATGTACTGGTTCCACCTCTGCTCTGCAGCCCTCATAGCTCTCACCCACATTATCACATATCTGATCAGATGCTTGGTTCCAATCAGTATGTACTGGTTCCACCTCTGCTCTGCAGCCCTCATAGCTCTCACCCACATTATCACAGATCTGATCAGATGCTTGGTTCCAATCAGTATGTACTGGTTCCACCTCTGCTCTGCAGCCCTCATAGCTCTCACCCACATTATCACATATCTGATCAGATGCTTGGTTCCAATCAGTATGTACTGGTTCCACCTCTGCTCTGCAGCCCTCATAGCTCTCACCCACATTATCACAGATCTGATCAGATGCTTGGTTCCAATCAGTATGTACTGGTTCCACCTCTGCTCTGCAGCCCTCATAGCTCTCACCCACATTATCACAGATCTGATCAGATGCTTGGTTCCAATCAGTATGTACTGGTTCCACCTCTGCTCTGCAGCCCTCATAGCTCTCACCCACATTATCACATATCTGATCAGATGCTTGGTTCCAATCAGTATGTACTGGTTCCACCTCTGCTCTGCAGCCCTCATAGCTCTCACCCACATTATCACAGATCTGATCAGATGCTTGGTTCCAATCAGTATGTACTGGTTCCACCTCTGCTCTGCAGCCCTCATAGCTCTCACCCACATTATCACAGATCTGATCAGATGCTTGGTTCCAATCAGTATGTACTGGTTCCACCTCTGCTCTGCAGCCCTCGTAGCTCTAACCCACATTATCACAGATCTGATCAGATGCTTGGTTCCAATCAGTATGTACTGGTTCCACCTCTGCTCTGCAGCCCTCATAGCTCTCACCCACATTATCACAGATCTGATCAGATGCTTGGTTCCAATCAGTATGTACTGGTTCCACCTCGGCAGCCCTCATTAACCCACATTAACACCAAGATGCTTAGTTCCAACCAGCATGCATGATTGCATGTCCATCTGATCACTTTGGACTTCTCCAAAGTTTTCGATACCGTCAGGCATGCTGGCGAGAATCCGAGCTGCCAATTCCTGAGAATCCTTTTTTGCCAATAACTGGATTATTGCCTTCCTGGATGGTCGTCAACATTGCACTAAATTTCAAGCGGAACCATCGGTTTATATTCTTATGAATGCCAGCCAGCATCGGTTAGAGGTCGGGCACAGGACCCACAAACGTGATCATCACTACTAATCTGAAACCTGTTCATTCTTCTAACCGTCTCCTCGACCGCTATCTCATAGCATATCTTCATTCAATTAGATTGCACCAATACCTCTCGAAATGGAGTTATGGAGAGCATGTTTCATGCTGGAATGCTGAGAACGCAATCTAAAGCGCAACATTACAAAAAATCGTATTATATATTGATTCACCGATCTATGGTCACCGATAGGAGAGGTTGTGTGAGCCGCGTGACCAACCCATGCAACCCATGCAACCCATGCAACCCATGCAATCCATGAAATCCATGAAATTACGCTAGACCTGGAAAGGGTTATTAGTCTGGTGATCATGCAGGGTGTCATCAACAGTCTCTGATACATTAGACTTTCGCGGTCATGTTCAGCGCATAATTAATAATTATGCTGTCGGGCTCGACAAGCCCACTATGCCATGTTCACTATAATATACTCTGGCCAGGATGTTATGTACTTCCCCCTTCAGCTTGTTGACGTTTCAATTCGTCAGGACGACCGGGACCGGCTCCCCGTCTATCATGCATCGCCTGATCCGATTCCAGTTCCTCACTGACGATGTATAAACAGCTCATCCTTTTAACAGTTATTTACACTGGCTCGCTTGGCTACATCGGTAAGGTCGATGGCCGCGCGTCTGTACGCAACTCTGTGACAGAGAGCGTGCGGGCCGCGGTTTGATTCCCGAAGGTGGCTATTTCAGAGATTCAAAATCTCGTGCTAGCACGGTCCGTCCACGGGGACCTAAATGGCGTGGCGACACTAATCATCTTCGATATGGCAGTGTCGTTAAACATGTAACTGATGACAGTTAAGTACTTAACTGCTGTCCTTGTGGACGGGAGGGAGCCATGTGTGCTGAATGACCTGCTCAGGCTGCTCCTCCCATCTGCGAAAGCTTTCTTCTGCTAGTTGCACCCACAACCGCACAATCACTCCGACAGATGGTAGAAGCTTATTATGAGAAAAACTTTCATCATTTGGATTATACCTGTATATGTTTTTGAATTTAACATGATGTGTGTTTTTAATTTGACTGCCTTTATATTGTATCGCCGTTGTATTGTATTGTAGGCTGTTTTTGTTCTGTTAATAGTTAAGATTAATGTTAACTAACAAAACTGCATAACTGTAGGTCTACACTGTAAGCGGTTGCGGTCTGTCAACCGGATTATTGAATAAGCTTAAACGAAAATGATTCATTATTTATCATAAGTTCTACGAATGATTATTAATTAATCATAAGTTCTACGAATGATTTTTAATTAATCATAAATCATACGAATGATTTTTAATTAATCATAAGTCCTACGAATGATTATTAATTAATCATAAGTCACACGAATGATTACTAATTAATCATAAGTCACACGAATGATTATTAATTAATCATAAGTTCTACGAATGATTTTTAATTAATCATAAATCATACGAATGATTTTTAATTAATCATAAGTCCTACGAATGATTATTAATTAATCATAAGTCACACGAATGATTACTAATTAATCATAAGTCACACGAATGATTATTAATTAATCATAAGTTCTACGAATGATTTTTAATTAATCATAAGTCCTACGAATGATTATTAATTAATCATAAGTCACACGAATGATTATTAATTAATCATAAGTCACACGAATGATTATTAATTAGTCATAAGTTCTACGAATGATTTTTAATTAATCATAAGTTCTACGAATGATTATTAATTAATCATAAGTTCTACGAATGATTTTTAATTAATCATAAGTTCTAAGAATGATTTTTAATTAATCATAAGTTCTAAGAATGATTATTAATTAATCATAAGTTCTACGAATGATTATTAATTAATCATAAGTCACACGAATGATTATTAATTAATCATAAGTTCTACGAATGATTTTTAATTAATCATAAGTTCTAAGAATGATTATTAATTAATCATAAGTTCTACGAATGATTATTAATTAATCATAAGTCACACGAATGATTATTAATTAATCATAAGTTCTACGAATGATTTTTAATTAATCAGAAGCCCTACGAATGACTATTAATTATGTCCTATCACTGCGTCTGTGCATAAAAATGCGGATAGCAATTGGTCAAATAAAGAACATTCTTATATTATATTCTCTCTCACTCACTCTCTGTCTGTCTGTCTGTCTGTCTGTCTGTCTGTCTGTCTGTCTGTCTGTCTGTCTGTCTGTCTGTCTCTCTCTCTCTCTCTCTCTCTCTCTCTCTCTCTCTCTCTCTCTCTCTCTCTCTCTCTCTCTCTCTCTCTCTCTCTCTCTCTCTCTCTCTCTCTCTCTCTCTCTCTCTCTCTCTCTCTCTCTCTCTCTCTCTCTCTCTCTCTCTCTCTCTCTCTCTCTAACAGTGTAAAAGGAATTTAATATTTAAACCAGAAAAATCAGGAAACAAAACGAAACTATTAGAATGTCTGAAACGGAACTTAATATGCACATAACAAAACAAGTTGTCGTAAAAGTAGACCCGCAGCCACATCAACACGGTCCAAAGTAGACTGCAGCAGATACCGTCGCATATATATACATATATATATAATATATGTGTGTATATATGTATGTATGTGTATATATTATATATGTATGTATGTGCACTTGTTATAGTGCCCCTTCAAGCTCTCTCTACTCAGAGGCGCTCCCGACTGCAGAGCGGACACTGCATCGGAGTTTCACGCCGAAGCGCTGAGCAATTGCGAGTGAAGGACTTGCCCAAGGTCCCTACGCGGCGACTTGAGGTGGGTTCGAACCTCGAACCTTCCGATTTCAAGGCAACGACGCCACCACTACACCACCGCGCCCCATGCCTGCATGTATATGTATATATGCAAGCTGTGGTTCTTCACTGGTTCTTATTATTGTATCTTCCTCAATAGACATTGGTCAGTGTCGACATTAAACGACATTTTCAAAAGCTAGGACATCATTCTGGCCATGACCTTCACCATGACCTCCAGTGCCCTCCACTCCATTTCCTCGGGCAGCTCTCTGTTGAAGGACCCGCCAAGAACAATTCCTCTCTTCGCAGAAAAAGCAGAAAATTCTCAACCCAGATGATGCAGTGTGTGTGTGTGTGTGTGTGTGTGTGTGTGTGTGTGTGTGTGTGTGTGTGTGTGTGTGTTCAATCCATCCGATGAACCAGTTTGCCAACGACGAGCAAACGTTGCCCAATCAAACAGAGCTTTCTTAGAATAATATGTTATTTTATGTGTATCACCGCCAATACACGAAACCCATTTATTGTTATTACGCCCACTTATACAGCGCCAGTACAATCTTGGTCCTGTTCAACCATTCAGATTGTTCAACCATTCAGACATCTACATACCCATCGAGCGTATTGGTTGAGACTATGGTAGGAGTGCAGAGAGTGAGTCGCTGGAAACTGACGTTCAATGCACTTGACTTGATTGATAAATGATAAGTTAGTCAGATTGCAAGTGGAATCGTTCGCTTCATTGCACGTGCATCAACATACATCAGTCCAACCCAAATCTAACAGTCTAAGACAATGGTGTCGTTAAAAAGCCAATAGTGCATCTCTGACTGAGTGACCGATAATTACAATCAAAATGCAACGAGCCACACATGAATTAGAAGCATTCAACATTCACCCGATATAGATATGGATCAGCTCATAGATATCACACGTATGCCATTGTGAGCACTGATCAGTATTTTTTCTAACGATATCCCTATGATAAAAGATCATCGCAGACGTTATCGCTTTGTATAATTCCGTTTAATGAGACAGAATATTCCGGGGGAGATAAGGTTAAGATAAGGCGATGAGAGATAATCGTAGACTTATAGATGATTGCATCGAGCGCCGCATGTGTCAACAGCTGCTGCTGCTGCTGCTGCTGCTGCTGCTGCTGCTGCTGCTGCTGCTGCTGCTGCTGCTGCTGCTGCTGCTGCTGCTGCTGCTGCTGCTGCTGCTGCTGCTGCTGCTGCTGCTGCTGCTGCTCTTCTCCAAAGCCTAGCCAGCCGCAAGCACAAAACTTGAAGGACCTTGGTTTTGAAGAGCAGAGACAACATCCATCCCAATTACGATTCTTTATTCCGATCAGACACCGGACGACAACAATTTGTGAACTTGGTCGTGTGACAGATCCGCCGAACCTGCAAGCGACCTCTAGCCCAGAGTATAGTTTCCCTTGAGTGACGGTGTGCAACGCCCCTTAAAGCCAGCACACCGTGGTGGTGGTGGTGGTGGTGTGTGGTGGTGGTGGTGGTGGTGGTGGTGTGCCCGCGCATGCATGTAGACAAGTATCGACCTTGGTGAATGCGTCGATCATCTGTTGCGTGTGTTCTACGTTCGTCGGTCGATCTGAAGCGTTTCATAAATTAATGACTGCAGCGTTTGTTCTCCACATCTAAATAGATTCTCTCGTCCAACTCTTTGTCCGACTGGACAAGCAACAGTGGCGCCTCTGGCGGTGGAATAGTTATTGCGCAGCAAATGATTAGCGGCATCTGTCTCTCTCTCTCCGGAAATGACAGCAGCGACGAAAGTGCCAGCTGCATGCACATTCTAAATCTAAGCAATAGATGGCTTATCTGCACATATATATGCTCATATATATATGTATATGTTATATATATATATATGCTCATATATATATATGTATACATATATATATATGCTCATATATATTATATAAACACTGGCACGAAGAATGCACAGACGCTACCTCGCTGCCCACTATACCTTCACTCAACCTTCCATTCGGCAGATGCGTTGGTAAATTAGGACTGAAGGGAGCCTTGCATGGCTGCTGCCGACAGATAAATTCGACCGACACCTGTAATAACACGTTATCATCTGTTCATACGACGAATTGTAATCATTCTGAGGCTTGTCAGATTGACAATTAAACGAATATTTAATTGTTTCTTGCAAGTGCAGGGCTTTTTTAGCGTGCAGTTGTACACCAAATGTGCAGCTCTAAAAGAACTTGTGTAGTTGTAAAAGCACTTCCGTGCAGTTGAAACTAGTAGAAAAAAGTCAGTGTCGTCCGATTGGAGGTAAGTTACCATGGAGGATGGGAAAGAAAATAAGGGGTTGTGCAGTTCTAAAAATTCCTTTAAAACAGCCCTGTGGAAGTGTTAGACTCATCGTCGGTCAACAAATAAGTCTTTAGCCGACCACGCTTTCGACGCGTTTGTTTGCATTTCATTTAGTCTATTCATTCATTCTTAGTCTTCAATTCAGCAATTTATTACAGCACAAGTTGAAAAGTAGTAGCTCGATTTGCATGCCGTTTGATGTGCTTGATACAGGATATATCCGTTTATTGAGCAGCAAATTTGGAGAAGAATCAAGTAGGCCTATTAAATGGTTACTAAGGACTTTCATGACACAAATGTTCCGAAACTTTGAGCTCGATTTTCTCAATTGCTATGATTTAGCAAATTGCGGATTCAAACGAATATAACTGCAGCTATAAAAAATATTTTCATTTTGCAAAAAGTATTTTGAAGCAGAATATCTGTAGAATATGACTAAATAAAAAAAGTCAAAAACCGATATGTGACGGGTTTTGACCCCAGTGTTTACAAAGGCCTATATAATAATTATCATAATTAGGCCTATCGAAAATGACATTGGTATATGCTGCAGATAATCACAACATATTTTATTCTTCAAGTTAAATTCTCAGTATCAGTTTGTGTGTCACTAGTAGGCTATCATCAGTGCTTTAGTGCAAAGAATTTGTTAAAAGACAGAAAGTAGTAGTTAAAAATAGGTGTCAATTATTATTCATGGGGAGTGCCTCTTCTGTGGGCGTCCATGACTCTTTTCTCTTTTCTTTGCTGCTACCCTTCATCCTACCATTTTCCTTTTCCATTCCTTCTCCGTTTCCGTTCTTCCATTTTCCTTTTCCCTTCTTTCACCGTTTCCGTCGTCTCTCTCTCTCACCATTCCCGC
>OX457053.1:34118016-34133016 GCA_949752735.1 Lumbricus terrestris
ACGTCACACTCTTCTGTATCGAGCGGCAGCTGATGACTTGCGCTTCTATAATGCGGAGGGAGACTGGTTGCTATAGAGACAGAAGAGTTCAGTCTTTTTTGTCTCCTCCTATCCCTAGCAACCTGCGCTAGGAACAATATAAGCATAGTCTATATGTATTATATATGTATATATATATTATATATTATATATGTTAATACGTCGCAATGATTGACTTAGAAAGCGCATCAATTAACGCGGTCGAAAGAATTTTAAAGAATAATATAATTTTCTATCATGAGATTGAATCACAACGATTGAATTTATGTTGCACCTCCGCTTCAGCATCAAACCAATCAGCGGTCTCTCTCTATTCACTGTACGTGTAGACGATGCAAAATGTCGTCAGCAACTATATTGATCTCTTGCATAAACATCTTCCAACTTCTCAGATCTCTATAAGATCTATTGATCAGGGCTGGTATGCACAGGACACGGCATAAGGTAATCACATATAGTGCCTAAACTCGACTTAGCAATTCCCGATATAGCCATTGGAATGTTTCCGTATGCACGAGAAAAAATAGCAACGAGAATAGCTAATCTACACATTCCTTGCACCCGACGATGCATGACGCTTGTTCTTCCCCCCAATTCAATAGGTTATAGCTGAGCGCGCATGCGTGAAAGATATTTACATGCGGTCGGTGCCAGCGTGAGGTAGACAGATTCAGACCTAAAGACGGGCCATAGGGAAATGTCGACGGCTGCCTATTGTTCGCGCTGTCCAGCTAACGTCGGCCGTCTATTGTTCACAATGGGAGTAGCCGGCGTACTCCTTCCTCGGAATTGGAATAACGTTATACCTAGTTTAATTCGCTAATCTCAAGCCGTGCATACGGAAATAACCCAGTATTCCCGTATAGGCCAGATTTAAGCCAAATATACGAGTTATGCCCTCATGTGCATACGGGCCCTGACCATTTTGACCTTGCCAAGGCACATGCATAGGCGTAGGAGGAGGGGTCCAGAGGCAAATACCCACCACCCCCGCCCCCAAAAAAATTCGGGCAAGTCTGTTTTCGGACAAGTGGGCCCGGGAAATATTAAACAAACTATATTTTAAATTCAACGCTCTTTATGACACCAAATTATCTCCCATGCAGTTCCAATTTGCCCGAATAGAGTTAGATACTAGCTTACAACCACTATGTTTAGGGATTGGCGATAGGAGAAATTCGAGAAAAAGTTCTGAATTTCACGATATAATTTTGTAAATAATGTCGAAAATCGCAGCAGTCTAAATTCACGAGCAGAAATTTTACCGAAAATCGCAGCAATTCGTGGCATTTGGGAAAATTTACAGGATCCAAGCCAAGTGCCAAGATAAATGAACTCACGATTTGAATGACATCAATTTTTTTACTATAGCCGTTGACCAAGATAGACACGATAGTCTTGTGGTCATCAACAATGAACGTGCAAACAAGCTATGCAGCTGCAGATATACACCGGTCCGTTGTTGAGATTTTTAGCAGTTTCAAGCAGGGCCTATGAGAGAAATTCCTGGTCCCAAGACTATTTCCTAAACTGTCTTAAAGCTATAGACCTATGTGAGGAAGATTGGAAGCAAATTGAAATAATAAAAGTTCGAGTAAGACATACGATATAGCGGCGACAATTGGCTTATTTATATTGTTGCTTTTGGTTGGTTGTATTGAATCTCTTTTTTAGTCGTATCCACTTCTGGGTGCATGTCTTCTAATCGCCTCTCCCTTACTAATTCAAAGAATCGGTTCATCGGATTAGGTAACCCAGCAGTTCTAGAAGCTTTCTCTACTCTCTGAAAATTTCGCTCCTTTCCATCTTGTCAAGTGTTCAGGATTTTGGTGTTGTACTTGATAGCTCACTTACGCGTGCACCTTTACTGAACCCTTTTCCAGAATTACGCGAGCCTCTTTTTTTCGTTTAAGGCACCTCTCTCAGCTTTCTTCAACTGTCCATTGACAAATGCATGGTACTAATATTAAAACTCGTTCATCTAACAGACTTGTCCTCTTGGTTCCTTGCTCTAGAACTGCTACGGCTCAGTCTCAATCATTTGCCTCAATTGGTCCTCTTACCTTAATTTGGAATACGCTTTCTCCTTATGTTCGCTGCATGATACACTTTTATCTGGCATGTTCTCTTCCGTCTATCTTTTCAAAACCTGCTTCTTCTCGCATGGCCTTGCGCATTAGAAGCGCCTCTGAACGGTTCACTCTAGGCCTGCTAGAGGTGCTTTATAAATTATTAAACACGATACAATACAATTATACAATATACAATTAAGAATTTATTCAGTTGCAATATAATACTTCAAAAGGCATGAATCGTAAACTTTGTGTATGGGCCTATAACTACCCGGCCTCTAAGTAGTCGGGCCCGGGTAAGCCTATACTTGCTCCTCTGTCCCTTCTCCCAGGGTGTGGGCCCAATAACAGAAACTCTACTTTTGCACAGAGTCACAGCAGAGCTATTCAGATGCGCTCTCAGCGTGACAGGCCCACGAAAAGCGAAATGTTTTCGAGCAACGAAAAGATGCAGATGAAATTCCCACCAGATTCCTGCCACAAATTCCAGAGGGAAGGTGATTCCACATTGAGGGATAGCAAAAGCCCGATGTTGGGTTAATGAGGTTCGTGATCTAGGTACAAATAGATCCAGGCGGTCAGCAGAACGAAGAGGGAGTGAAGCAGTGCCGGCGCCAGGATTTCAGTTTTGGAGGGGCTGAAGCCCGCGGCCAAATTTTCCATTTTCGCCGCCAAAATTTCTGACGACCTTGACGACCTTTTTTTTTTTTTTTTAGTCATTGACCAAAATCTCATGAAAATTTTCTATGTTCGCCGCCAAAATTTCTGACGACTTTTTTTTTTTGTCGTCGACCAAAATCGTGGATATTTCAATGTAAAATAATTCAGATGGTCATTTTTTAGGGGGGGCTGAGCCTGTTGTAGGGGGGCTTAGCCCCCAGCCCCCTAGCGCCGCCACTGGAGTGAAGATCTTGCAGAAAGAGGCTTGCACTTTAAATCGCAGAGGTATTAAGGCGCTAAACATTGCAGGGAAGGATAGTAAAAATGGAATTAGCCAGCTCCAGGTTCCGCTTCCTACTCTGCCTAATCGTCGGCGGAAGAACGATGCCGGAAATTGCGAGACCGGCGACGTCTCCGAAACCACAACGAACTTCCGGATCCGGTGCCGAAAGGAGCTGATCGAAAAAGACCCGGATGAATGTGGCCGTCAACAGAGGAGAGATTTAATTAGTCGTTAGTAGTGATGGGTAGAGACGACGAATTGCTTTATTGTAGTACATTGCTACGTTCATCCGGGTCTTTTAGATATTCTATAGTAGCAAACTGCCATGAGCTACGCAGTGTAATTTACAGTGAAACGCAATGCAATTAATTATTACCAATTAATAAATTATATAGCGCTGCTCTCACAGTAGGCCTACTGATCATTCAGTAGCACTCCCTGTGCGAGTGCTCCGAGAAAAATAATAGGTTTGGTCCATGGTACGCGTTCAGTATAACTGAATTCATTGGTCAAAGAAGCTTGTAAAGTTGAACATTCCATGGTTTCCATTAGAATATAACGATTTGACCGCATCAGCGTAGGCTACTTAAAGGCAAATGAGGCACCATGCAGCTACAGTGTTAAAGTTAAAGCGTTGAAAACTTGCATACTTGCTCATAAAAATCGTCATTGCTTATTGCCTATGAGGCATCGTAAAATAAATATAGGCTACTTATCATAAAGCATCTTAGCAATCCGTTCCGATGTATTCGTTGTAGATCTAAAGGTTGAAGTTGTTTCTGCTAAATGTAATACAACGGAGTTAGACTTGCAGGAACAGGCAGAGGCGTATTATAGCGACCGCCCTCCATAACCTCCGACCGGAGGGGGCCCCCGCAAGAAAGGGACCCCCGAAAGTGGCAAAAAAATGTAAGGTATAGCTATAGGTAGCCTATATAGGTGACATTTATTGACGCTGTTGCACAATCCATGTTGGAAAGCACTGTTAGAAAGACAGCAGTAAGTACGAAATAGCCCTATGTAGTATGGTGATTCAAAAAAATAAAATATCGAATTTTTTTGGTGCTCTCGACTTTTTATGTTCCTTTTGGTAATAAAATATGCCCCCCAAAATTTGAATGAAATCGGAAAATATTTAGTTCTGCCTCATCGACCTTGAAATTATTTAATTTCATTGTGAATTGTCGAAAAATTGCATTTGAGAAAATAATTTTTTCTCTCAAAAACTTCATAATCTAGTCTAATAAAAACGATGCAATACTACCTAAGAAGCTTGTATCTATTGTTTTAATTGCCAATATATCTTAATTTATTATAAGTAATTAAAAGTTTAATTGATTTTATTCGAATTTGATCTTCGCGCTTCGTCAATGTGGAGTTGAATGTTGATCCCTCCTTCCTAATTGTAACCAACAAGTTAAAGAGTGTTAACAATCTTATTAGCATCCTAATATTTGGAGATTCTTACCATTTATCATCATCTTCTTGAATAAATGACGTATCTGACTGCAATGTTCAAACGGTTTACGAAAAGAAGCCAAATGGTGCCAATTCCTCACCAATAGGAAAAGACCCCATAAGTTTACATTGAGTACCGGTAGCAGCCAACTGCCTTTGAACCAGTTTTACAAGTTGAAAATTACTTTGGATGCAGATAAAATTTCGTTTTCTCTTGTATCAAGTGCAGATCACTATATGGAGCAACAGTGCATCGTATGCATTGAGACATGTATAAAGTTAAAAATAATCCATATTTTAAACAACCAGTGGCTTCATTTTGTGTTCACTTGACAAGTTCAGCCATCCAGTGTGCATGGTTAAGTGCACTCGGCACTCACAAATATGTCCTAAGTGATGGAACTGTCCAAGAAGGATTAGACTAAGCTGAAACAATTCTTTAAAATCTTTCAACACAGTTGCCTTGCATGCAAAGCCAACTTCAATATTTGACGAACGTTGAAATCAAATGCTGCTGAACGACAGTGGAAACTTGGGTAGCCTACATCATCTTTGCAATTAACCTCCAGCTGCTAAATTGTAGTCTGCCGTTCTGCTGGTGATTGGTGATATTTGCTTGAACCAATGCAGAAGCACGATTTGGTGGAATGATATTCAAAAAACAAAACTTCTCTAGTTTTATCTTATTCTCATAGTCAGATGTCAATGGAAATTGAGTTTTCGCAAAATGTTTCTCCACAAAATTTCAGAACTGTTCATTCAAATATGCTACTCATCTGCTTAATCACTATGATTTGATTCACTTTCAAAACATGATGTAGACAACTTCTCGTGACTTAGATAGGCTACTCCAATGCTTCTTGTGTTTTTCCATTTTTTACACCGTATACGTATTTCTTTCATTTTTCCTTTTCTTCTTATTGGTCAAATTTGTATCTAGTCCAACTGCACCATTGCATAATTTGTTCCTGATTGCTGATCCACAAGAAATATTCTCATGACCAAGCTTGTTATCTTCTTCAATTTTAATTATAGGGCCTATTCATGGCCTCACAATGACCAATATGAAAGAGAATATTTATTGATTGCAAACAGTCCCATCTGCATTTTTCTAGTAGGCCCTAGGCCTCATGCATTCAGTTTCCGAACAATGTTTCTTAGAACTGCATTTGGAATAATCTTACTTTAGCCTTTCGCACAGATTTCGATGTCTTGACCAACATTTTCACTACCACGTACTGAGAAAAGTTTCTCTTTTTAAAAAAAAGAAAACTGTAAACATTCAAGATTGTACCCTACCTCAAAATGTCTCTTAGGCCTAAGGTTCTCTATAGATGAATGGAAGTCTTTGGCCTGGCTCCAGCCATAATATTGTTGTTGCCATGTATTCAAAATGCTAACAAGCATTTCGCATTTTGAATAGTTTTGCAATGATTTGTTTTGCCTAAATTATAATGACAAATTAGCAAATTTGGTTGTTTACATACTTCACCATTTTGTTTATGCTCAATTTATACACTCATTTAAGTTCTATATTATAAAAAAATTAGGTAACTAATTTAAAATGCTTTACACGCAAATAAAATCTAGTTAAATAAATCTTTGAAAACTTTGAGCTCCGTGAGGCAGAACTAAATACAATCCAATTGCTACAATATTTTACAGTTTTGATCCACAAACTAAAAGGAACACAAAAAGTAAAGAGCATATTTTAATTTCTAACTTTCATTTTTTCCCTACAGAACTTGAATCACCCTACTATGTAGGCTGTTCATAATATGAACCCCGTCATAATTTTATTGTAGGCCCATAGATATAAATAGGGGTCCACCGCATTCCAATTTCTGCATTGTAAGGGCCCTAAGAGCCAAAATTTGACCGCTGAAAATTCAACGGATTTTCAGATATGCAGTGCCAGTAGGCCTACGGGTGGGTTGAGTGTTAATTAGTGTTTAGTCTACTCTATAGGGCATCTCCAGAGGGGAAGTTCTCCCCAGAAATGACATTCTCCTCCCATAAATTGTTTACAAAATCACACTGATTTTTTTCCTGTTTACAAAATTGTTTTAGGCTACATCATTTTTACATGAACTCCTTATAAAAAATATACCCTGGTGTTATTTACTTTATACGATTATAAGATTATTATTTACTACCATAATAGGCCTATATTATACTCTGATGTTATAATGAGTATAATTTACAGTTAATAACCTATTTGCACAAATAGTATTTTTGTGCAACTCTCCAGTGCTATCTTTAAATTACAAACTGTCAAATTTCAAAATGTTTTGTTCTTTGGATACTTAGTAAAACAACATCATTACTATTATGGTAGTATGACAGTACCTGTTGGGTTTGTGTGAAAATTGCCTGCTGGGTTTGTGTGAAAATTGCCTGCTGGGTTTGTGTGAAAATTGCCTGCTGGGTTTGTGTGAAAATTGCCTGCTGGGTTTGTGTGAAAATTGCCTGCTGGGTTTGTGTGAAAATTGCCATTTGTACCAATTTCCGCTGATTGTGTCCTGGCCAGCAGTTCAGAACTGTCTTGGGCGACAGGGATAAACTGATTCCAGTGCAACAAAGCAAACTTTCAATTATAGACCTACTCACGTCCGCAGTTGTTCATTGTAATAGTCACCAGCGGCAGGACTGAGTAGCTGAACATAGTACATAAATTAAAAAAATATTATTGTACTTCCAAATAATTGTAATTTTGTAATTGTAAATTTACAAAGCGCCACTTCACGAGAAACTCCTCAGAGCCACTCCCGACCTGACACCAAATCACAATCAATGAGAATGGTTTGCGAACGCTTGCGGAAAGGGCAAAGAAAGACTAAAAAGTTCATTATGGACACCAATAGGTTGCTTATTCTTGAAAGATGGACATTTATTGAAATCTGAAACCACTATTGGCAGTGAAATAACTCAAATAGGGGCAAACAGAGACTACAGAGTAATCTTGTTATTGTATAAAACGACATCTTCGGATGCTACCATTACAATGTGAAAGCTCCAAAAAATGATTTTAAACATATAAAATTAGATTCAAATCTTCTTAGACCACTCTTATCAGTACTATAAATTATAGTAGAGCAATTTAGTTTAGACGACAGCCTAAAATGCTGCCATTTTAATGCAATGGGGGAGGGCACACCCCATTCCCAAACCCCTTCCAAACACGACGCCACGCGCCTCAGCGCTCGCCCGCCGAACGCTCGTTTACAACCCCCACCCTCTCTGGAACCTTGATTCCTTCTTCCCGTGGAGGGCACCAGATTAAACACTAACTGGTTGATTTGGTCATTGCTTCTGTTCTTTGTAATAAGTGAATAGACATGTTTATGATATTATTTAGGTGCAGTCAGCGCCAACAGTTCCTTATATCCTACTGCACCAGCAGCAACAGCAGCAACAGCAGCAGACGACAGTAGTAGTATAAGGGCCGGTTCATGGACAATAGACCAATCTCCACCCTCCTATTGTTCTAAACAATCGCCTATTTTCTCCGTCGCCGGCAGCCCTATTGTGCTAGTACCGCACACAATGGCCCATTGTTCGCCACACTCTCGGCCGTACATTATCCATGAAACTGCCCCTTTGTACTCGTGTAACTAGCATTGTTAACCGACGCGTCCAGCCTTAATTAGCATTGTTAGCCAACGCTACAAGCTCTATTGTGCTGATATCGCACACAATAGCCAATTGTTCGCCGACTCTCGGTCGTCCCATTGTCCTAGAACCAGACCTATTGTACTCGGGCATTGTGCTAGTATTCCGATCAACGATCCATTGTTGGCCAACTCTCGGCCGCTCCATTGTGTTAGAAACCGGTCTTTGTACTCGGATAACTACCATTGTCAGGCCTGTGAGCTCCATTGTGTTGACAATCCATATCAACATCGCCTGCTAGAAACTGGTCTTTGTACTCGGATAACTACCATTTCCAGGCCTGTGAGTCGTCGCTCACAGGCCTATTGTGCTAGTATTTCAATCAACAACCCGTTGTTGGCCGACTCTCGGCCGTTCGATTGTCCATGAAATCGGAAGTGAAGGAAAGAGAGGGAAAGAGAGGGAAGGAAGGGAAGAAAAGGAAGAAAGGGTAAGTGAAGTGAAGGGAAGAGAATGGACCGAACAGGCGCTATAGAAATGTGAAGCTTTAGAAGTCATTTCGTACATATCATGCAGTTTTTCTAGTGGAATGATAGAAATTCAAACGTCTGGTTCATTGCTAAGATGTTGTTTTACTGCTAGGTTATAGAAATTCGCTACCTTTTGATCGAATTCATGCATATCACCCAATGTTTCCAGAATAAACGCGCTGCGCCGGTAACAGGCGGCCAACCTCTCGGGGAGTTATACTACGTTAACTACGCCTAATTCAAGCCAAGTTTATACAGAATTCCGACAGCCACCTCAAAGAGAGTCGACTAAGGCAGGTAGGACCGAGGCCAGCACAATAGAGCTTGCAGCATCGGCTGACAATGCTAATTAGGGCTGGGTGCGTCGGCTAACAATGCTAATTACACGAGTACAAAAGGGTAGTTTCATGGACAATGGACGGCCGAGAGTTGGCGAACAATGGGCCATTGTGTGGTACTAGCACAATAGAGCTACCGGCGACGGAGAACAGTGGGCTATTGTTTAGAACAATAGGAGGGGTGGGGCTGGTCTATTGTCCATGAACCGATCCTTATGCCACTACTGAGGACACACTTGACCGGTTCTCGTCTGTCTACTTTTGCTTTTTGCGAACAGATTAAGAAATGATGGCGTTTCGAGCATCTTCTCCTGGAGATGTCCATCCGTCTGTCTACCTGTCTGTCTGCCTGTCTGTCTGTCTGTCTGCCTGTCTGTCTGCCCGTGTACTCGACAAGTGGATTTCTATTGGTCGTAAATTCGACCACAGAATAGTTTCGATGCCTGTTTCTGTTCGGCTGTGGTCAGCATAAACTGGACATCGATGAACGATAGACGGACATGCGTCTCCTTCTCGTGTGTCTTTTGGCCTATCATGTTATACGGTGGTAGGAATCATCGTGAGGGTTTCGTCGTCGTCGTCGTTGGATGTCGTCCTACGAACTTCTCCAACAATCCCATCACAGACGCTAAGAGCGGATCAGCGGTTTTCCAGTTGACAAGCAGCAGCGACGTGTCTGCTGCAGACTGAAGTCTAGCCCCACTTTAGGTCTACGGCACCAGTCTACCGATAGGTTGACGCAGAGGCTTAGTATACACGGCACCACTGGTCTCAAACTTACAGCCACATCGTGGCAGGTAGGCATAACATATGGGGCATTGTCAAACACTAATTCTTATCAATAGTTACAAACTCCCCGTCATCCAAGTGTAATAACGTGTAATTTATGATGCGCAGACAGCGACTTATGCATGAAACGTACAAATAAGAGTCAAGCATTCTTTAATTATTGTTGCATGTGTCATAAAACCTTCACAGTATTCTATTTTCGCTGTTTCCGCAAACATCCAGGACATGAACAAATTGGCAAGATTATGTTTTCTGCACAGCTACCCTGACGAGGAATCGAACCTTAGCCGAAGAATAGGGTTCCGATCTGTTAATTTATAATTGACTACAATTTTTAACTGAAATCCGGAACTTCGCTGAATGGACTCTGAAGAAAGCAATCGACATTAGGCTACGAAAATAGGTTGCGATTATTTTTATTTATTTTTTAAAATTTATTTCTTTATTTTTTCCTGAACCAAAAAACAAACAAGCATGATACAATTATGGCAGCGAACAATACTTTAGCATAATTTGGTTAAGAAGGGAGACCCAGAAGAGCCCGCTAATAGGGCCACCCATGATTCATGTAAAATATAAAAAACATGACAGCACATTCAATTCTAGGAATATATATAAAGATCATTAGGGAGAGAGAAAAAGTTATTAATAAGCAATCGACAAAGAGAGTAGGCCTGCAACGAGAAAAACAACTCTTAACTAATAACTTAACTAAGGACTTAACTAAGGGCTTGGCGAAACCACTGAGCAGAAACCATAACCTATTAAATATAAGGGAGTGTTTTAAGTAGATAAAGGGGAAGTTTATGCTTAAATCATTTAGTGTTACGTTGGGAATTAAGATATGTAGGGAGTGAGTTCCAATAATAATAATAATCTTCGTTTATTGACATTCAATCTGACAAACCGCAGAACGATTACATGTACAAGTTATACGAAATACGGCCTGCTTCGCACGACACGCAGTTCGGCTACAACAGGTTCGGTAACTTAACACTAATGGCCTAAGTACTGGATCACTCCTGATTCGGCCAAGCCAGGAGTGGGAGGGGTTATCTTTTTTTTAATTTTTAGCAGAACCCGAGTCAAGCAACACAACAGCAAAGCGCCAATGGCAGCTAACAGAAAATTCAAATAAATTTTTGCCCCGTGTGAGGCTTGAACCCGGGTCCGCGCGGCTGACTCTCAGTTTAACGGCCAGCGCTCTCTCCACTGAGCTACGGGACCCATTATTTGGAGCCAGTATATTGTATAGAGAATAGACGAGTGTTAGTATGTGCGTAAAGAAGGTCATAAACAGTTACTTTTCTAGTTGAATAAGAGTGGCGATCAGAAGTAAGGTTAAAGAAAATTTAATCATTAAATACAAATGGTAAAAGGCCATTGTTATAGCGGTACATAAACTCTCCTATTTGTAAGTGCCTAACTTTATCGATTTTTTAATAATCCAAATTCATTTAAATACAGGGCGGTGTGGGCTCGGCGAGAAATGTTAACTATAAATCGGATTGCATATTTTAGAAGGGTGACTAGTCTGATAAAATTAGATTTGTAAGTAGATGTCCAAATTAAATTACAATGGGTTTAAAAAAAGGATAAATAAGAGAATAGTATAGCATAGACCGGATAGAGATAGTAATCAGTTTAGAACGAAATAGCACACAAACAGTCTTAGCAATTTTGCTAGAGATAGGTTATTATTGATATGCTCTTTCCAATTTAGATGCTGGTCAATGTATAGGCCTACGCCCAAAACATTTTTTGGGATGCCACTTGGGTGATAGGAGTTCCTTCAATGAACAGATTAGGAAGTTCACTGGGATGTTTTTTCTTATGGGATCTGAAGAGGATGTAGTTGGTTTTATCCAAATTTAGAGTACGGTAGGCCTAAGTTTATTTGATCGAAACCAATCTACAACTCGGTGAAGCTCAGAATTAACAGTTATGAATAGGGCATCAATAGATTTATCAGAATGAAATAAGTTAGAATCATCAGCAAAAAGCACAAAATACATAGAAGTCGACACATTATGTAAATCATTAACAAAGATTAAAAATAAAATAGATCTAAGATTAGATCCTTGAGGGACACCGTGAGAAATGAGTTGTAGATCAGAATTACAATTATTAACAGAAACCAATTGAAAACGATTTTCAAGATAGCTAACAAACCATTGTAATTGTGTCTCTCTAATTCCATAGTTATAAAGTTTTTTTGATCAAAATATGATGATTTACAGATTCAAATGCTTTAGCTACATCAAGGAAGATACCAAGGGAGTAGGCTATTCATTGTTTTCAATTGCATTAGATAGTTTGTCTTGTATGCTTAGAAGGAGCACGTAGGTAGGATATATGTTGGAATCCATGCTGAGACTGAAAGAGTATTTTCTCTTTTGATAAAAAACTATCTAAACTTTCGTACATTAATTTTTCAAATATTTTAGCGAAGAATGGGAGTACAGAAATCGGTCTGTAGTTAGAAACATTGTCCCTCGGGCCCTTTTCATGAATGGGTATGACCTTGGCAGTTTTCGATGCCGAGGGGAATACCCCAGTAATAAACGAGCAGTTAACAATCTCTGATAGCGGCCGGAATTGCAATTTTAGGCAATATTAATAGGGCTATGGCAGGGTCAATTCAATCGACCTTGCGCATACCATTCGCACTACTATGCATAGTGCGAATGCATATGCGCAAGGTTAATTATTTCACGAGGTGTAGTAGGGATTAATGCTATAGAGTGTGGAAGGGGTTGGGATAAGTAGGAGAGAAAAGAGTTAGTTGTAGCACTGTAGCAGGCATAATGGTATTGTTTTATTAACAAGAGATTGTGCAATGCCTGTGATGAAATTGTTGAATTTAGTTGCTATAGTCTGAGGGTCAGTAATTTGGTCGCCATTTACATTCAATTAGACGGCGTTTAGGCTCAGCAGGCTGCTTTTGTCTAGTTTGCGTGAACATAATGCAGTCACTGAAATGAGCAGCGGTGATGAGATCATAATGAGTAGAACAGTAAAGTCGACTGATCGATCATGTTATATTCTAAAACTCCAATCTAGTCTAATCTAAGCTATTCTAATCAAATAACTTAAATAGCTCTGTTCGCAATCGTTATGGTGAACTCGGAATTTCTATTTCACCCACAAAAGCTAATTACGTCGCGGGAACCAGCTTATTCACAAGCGCTCAATCAAAACAAGATCGATAGGAATATAGGGGTCAGACGAGGAGTTAGACAGACGGCTATAGCTAGGTAGTGCCATGGATGGTGTTTAGAGTTGAAAGTACGGCGTGGGAGTTAGGGGAAGTGGAAGAATCAGGATAGGATCTGTCAAAAAAGAAGTGTTTGAGTTTCGAGTGGAAGACCTGCAGTGCGATAATCCGATGAGCTACATAGCTACATAGGCTATATAATTTTGGTTGTTATTATAACGTGCATCGTTCGGGTGGTGCGACGGTGCGTGCATGGTGGGTGTGAGTTAAATCGAAAAACAATTCCACAATCAATGATCATTTTGAAGAAGCGATGTCGAAAAATATACGCCTATAGACGTATAGGTGCATACGTATAATTTATTATAGGAAAATGTAGGCCCATAGACGTAGGTACAAACGTTATATATTACAGGAAAATGTAGACCTGTTAACAGTGTTATAGACATAGGTGCATATACATGTAGCCTATATATGATAGAAAAATGTAGGCCTATATAGACGTATAGGTCATGGTAGGTGCATTCGTATATATTACAGAAAATGTAGGCGTATTATAGACGTAGGTGCGTAGGCATATATATATATATATATACAGTGCTCAAAGTGTAAAAAAAGAAGTGCCAGGACGCTGTATTGTACACGGAGACTTAATTGGTCGTCAGTGGCGACGCCAGGATTTCAGGTTTGGGGGGGGCTGAAGCCCTAAGCCGCTCCTCCCTCCCAGAGGTGCATAAGAAATGCTTTCTTAAAGGGTGCTCATATTGCAAGCGCCGAAGGCGCGAAGCTGCGAGTGCCGAATGCACGAAGCCCATGGCGATTAGGGGGTCTGGGGGAGCGTCGTAAGCTCCCCCAGCGGGGTCCGGGGTGGAGCCCCAGCGACCAACGCATTTTTTGCTGTGTCGACCTCAACTGGAGCCCTTTTCCGGCCCTTGTTTGCCAGCTATCTTATGAACGATAAAGTCATGAAAACTTCAAGAATAAGTCGTTTTTCAGAGTCGCAAGCTACCAGGATAACAATAAAAGTCAAAGTCTTATTGTAGAAAATAAAGGTTTTGTCTTTATCGTAATCACAACAGTTAAAAGTTTAGGCCAATAACAAGTTTGTAGGTATGCCGTCGTCTGGGTACCGTATAGGAAACTCAAGGGGCATGTCGTATTTAGGGGGTTTTACGGGCTCGCGACCATTGCTTCATTGGTGTTGAGACACTGAGCAGAGGGACGGGTTTTGGTGGAGGGATATAGCACCTCCACACATATCGAAATGTTTTTGAATTTCCACGCTGCAGTGGTAGCATTCTAGACTGTCATTATGACGAAAATGCTCCTCATTTCAGTGCTGATAGTCGTGGTTTTCGACTTCAAAAGTGTCTCCTGCAGAATCCTGCTGTTGTTTAAATCTGTCAAATTTCTTGACTGCAAAATCCCTAATAATTTCGTTGCTGAAAGATATGGTTTCAGAGTTCAAGAAATGTTTTCTCCCCCATTGTTCAAATTTGACGAATTTCCACATTGCAAGAATAGCATTTTAGGTTGTCATTTTAACTAAACGGCTCATCACTTCAGTGCCGATAGACAATAGTCGTGGTTTATGGCTTCAAAAGTCTCTCTTCAGCTGTTTCAAATTTTTTAAATCTTCAAACTGTAATGGTAACATATTTCTCATAATCTCATTGATGAAAGACACAGTTTACGAGTTCAATAAATGTCCTCTCCACGTTGTTTGCATGTTTGAATTTCCTCACCTGCAATGGTGGCATTTTAAAAGTCATCTTAATAAAATTGCTCATTATGGATAGACAATGGATAATACTCTAGAAATCTAAAATGATATATCTGAAATATTTGTGAAATATTTGGGCATAAAACTCAACGTCCTATAGAAACCTGTTGCCATGCACTGCCGTCTATGGCTGTCTGGACGGTCGTCCATGCAGTCATGAACGGTCGTCCGTAACTGCATAGACGCCGTCCATACAGTCATGCCAATAATACAATACAA
>OX457053.1:34138016-34198016 GCA_949752735.1 Lumbricus terrestris
ATAAATCTGTGTGACGTAACAATATGCCTAATTTCGTATTCTCGGTGAATTTATAGATTTGCACTGTAATCGTAATGACGTCACAATAGGCCTCGTTTTAGATTATGTAAATGAAACTCAATAATTATCATGGTAGATCTGTGCAATAATTGAAGTTAGTCACAATAGGCCTAGTTTATACTCTCAAAATGTACTTCTATGATAACAGATCATTATCCTAATCGAGGTTAGCCACAATAGGACTATTTCATTCTCAAAATGAACTTCTTTAGCCTAATAGTAGGTCTGTATCATGATCTAGGTGACTTCACAATGGGCCTAGTTTTATATTCTCAAACTGAACGTATAATAGTAGATTTGCATAATAATCAGAGCGATGTTGCATTTAAACAGCCCCAGTTTTGTATTATGAAAACAAAATAATATGACAGCAGATCTGTATCATAATCGAAATGACGCCACAATTATAGACCTAATTTCGTTTTTTCCAGTGAACTTATTTAATAGTAGAATTGTATTATAATAGAAGTGACGTGACTGACGTCATTAAAGGCCCCGTTTTATATTCGCAAAACGAGCACAATATACTGGTAGATCTGTATAATAATCGAAGTGACGTCACAATAGACCTTGTTTATATGCTCAATATGCACTTCTATAATAGACCTGGTACATTTGTATCATAATCAATGTGACGTCACAATTGGCGCTGTTTTTTTTAATTCTTGATGTGAACTTAATTATAAAATAATAGCAAAATTGCATCATAATCAGAGTGACGTTACAATAGGCATAGGCCTAGTTCTGTATTCTCAACATTAATGAAATAATATGACGGCAGATCTGTGTCCTGATCGAAGTGACGTCACAATAGGCCTAATTTCGTTTTCTCAGTGAACTTATTTAATTTTAGAATTGTATCATAATCGAAGTGACGTCATAAAAGGTCTCCTTTTATATTCTCAAAATTAACATCTACATGACTTGCATATACAGGCATATAATAGTAGATCAATCAATCAATCAATCAATCACATGAATTTATATAGCGCCCCTTCAAGATCTCTACTCAGAGGCGCTCCCAACCCAGGCCTGGTCAAAGAGAAAGGTCTTGAGAAGACGGTAGAAAGAGCCAGCAGAGTCACGGGGAAGCGAACGCAGAGCCGCAGGGAGGCCATTCCAGATAGCTGGACCCACCACGGAAAATGCTCTGCGCTGCATAGTAGCGGTACGACAAAAAGGGACAAGAAAGTTGCCGCGGGCACCTGACCGCAGCGAACGACGGCCCAGAGAAACCGAGACTGGAGTAAAAAGCTCACATAGGTAGGATGGAGCTTGAGACAGAATGCAGCGCCAAGCTATAGACGAAACTCTATAAGCAATGCGTTGCTGCAGTGGGAGCCAGTGAAGGTCGTCCCTCATGAAGGCAGAAACGTGAGCAAACCGGGAAATGCCACCAACCAAGCGTGCTGCAGATCGAAGGACCCTAACCAAGGAGTTCAGACGGACCTGTGGGAGGCCAACATAAAGAGAGGAGCAGTAATCTAAGCGGCTGCAAACAAAGGCATGGACAAGAGTAGAAGATGCAGTGAATGAGAGAGAGGGAGCAACGACGCGCAGCTGTCGAATTTGGTAGATCTGTATCATGCTCATTCAGGAGCGGATCCAAGGAAGGGGCCAATCCGGCCATGCCCCACCCCATTCAGAGATTCGCATATGACGTGGTCCCTCCCTCCATCAGGTTTCAAGAAGCTGTAAATCAACGCAACGGGAACAGGAAGGTGAGAGAGAAAGTGGGCCTAGCACATGACTAAAAAGTCATCAGATTTTAAAAAACCGGAGTCGACACGGGTTTTTAGAAGTTTTTTGGGCGAAAGACTAAAAAAAGATTCTTTCGGCGGAAGACCAACGAAAATTTTTGTCGGTTCAAGACCACAAATTTTGTCCACCCTTCCAAATTTTTTTTAATCGCCTCTGTTACACTGTATTCGTTCAACTCAAATCGAAAACGCACGTCTATTATAATAGTCAACTTTCACAGTTCAACTAACACGAAATCGACAGCTGCTAAAAGGTTCGTTAGCTGAACTTGTGTGCAAAAACTGTATAGGCCTAGGTCACTTAGAGACTTCAAGAAATAGTAGGCTAAGTAAAATATTTCTAAGTCGGGTCGAGTAGATGAAGCAACGATCGACTCGACTTGGCAAGACTCACGATCGACTCGACTTGCAAGTCGATCGAGTCGACGATTTTTCGATCGACTCGACTTGGCCGAGTTATGATCGACTCGATTAGACCTGGGAGTCGACCCCAATAAGTCGACCCCAGTCGACTTGGTCATCCCAAGTCGGGTCGGGTCGTTTCTGCTCCCCGCAACTGACCCCAAGTCGAATTCTGTAGATAGAAGTCACTTGAAGTTGTTTTTGCCTCAAGTCGACTTAAACCGACTTGAGACACAAACATAGTTAGCCTAAATTTGTCACTTCAAACCAATGATTGTGACAACATTTAAGCAGCTTTTGTTGCATTGTTATGTGTTTACAAGAATGAATTAGGTCTTTGCGAAACAGAGATTTAGGCTAGGCTACTGATAATTTTGCCGGTAGGCTATCGTGCAGGATGCCGTCTGCCAATCTATTCATATAATTTGTTATACTATGCTTAAACGTCACGCTTAGGCATGCGCTTAATTAAAATGGTGAAACAAAAATGTTACTAAAATATTAGCACGTGTGCTTATCAAGCAATCAGTGAACTTCTAGTGGTCAGTGAATTCGGCGCAAAGAAAGCTGGATCTGCAAGGTCTATAGTCTATAGTCTAATAAATCGATAGTTTGGCGCTACTTTAGAGCGCTGCATCTGTCTGCAGATCAGTTGTCTGCAGACGGAAAAACTATTGTAGGGCCAACTGGACAATGAAAGACCTTACTGTCAGTGCGTATAGGCCTAGTAGCTGTAGTAGCATACTGTAGGATGATGCGCTTGCAAAGTTGCAATGCTATATGCTAAGTTGCGAATAATTATTGATGTTAGTGGTCAAATAATTATAAAACCAATTACAAATTAGGCGTATCATAACACGCCATGCATTCAGGGCAATCATGCAGTCCGCGGTCCGCTATTTTATCTTAGACCTTGCGTTTTTTCTAAAATCTATTTAAAATTAATATTAAAAAATAATAACAATGAGTGTAATCTGAATAGGGCCTAATCACAGACAATTAAAGGACAAGCTAAAATTCATAGGTCTAATAATTTGCCGTCGCATTATCTAGGTCATTAGATGGCCCAAAGCATCACAAAACTATTCAAACTGAAACACAAACAGCTTGAAAAGGGCTTAATAACACTTTAACAAATTTATGCTTCAATTAAGTGTTGAGGCCTCGATCATTACTCATTGGTAGGCCTATAATTATGAAATTAATGCTTGCAGGAAAATTGGCTTGACTTCTTGCATTAGTAGGCCTAGCCGTACGTAGACATATAGGCTAATGGTTAGTACCATGCCAGAAGTCGACTTCAAGTCGGAAGTCGGTTGTTTTTCTGCCAAGTCGGGTCAAGTCGTTTTGACGCCGAGAAGTCGACTTCAAGTCGACCTCAAGTCACTTTAGGGCCAAGTGGGGTCAGATTAGCTGACCAAAGTCACTCCCAGGTCTAGACTCGATCGATCAACTCGATCGACTGCGGGGTATAGTGGGGTAGCAGTGCCTAGCCCTAGGCCTAATCGTTTCCTATTTTCAGCAATTTTTAAATCTACGATCTTCCACAGCCAAATCATTTCTGCTTTAAGCCTATAAGAATCCCGGTTTGGCTTTGCCCAACATTGTGTTCCGAATGCTTACAACATGAGGCGTACGGTTTCTTACGCCACCCGGTGCGGTGAAGGCAAATGCTGATACTGCCGCTGCTCACTGCTCAGTGCTCGCTTGGCAGAAGCGTTTGACAGAAGCGTCGGCGCCGTCGTCGTCGTTGTGCGAATATTGGGTTCGTCGTCGTTGTCGTCGTCGTTGTCATCGTCGTCGTTGTCATCGTATTTGGATTAAAATCATTGCCACCTGAAATAAACATGTCTTTGATCAGTCGACCACCGAAATCGTGGCGAGGAAACGATGGGAGATAAGAGCAGCAGCAGCGGTGGAAGGTCGGCGAAGGCGACGACGACGGGCAGTAGCAGCAGCAGCAGCAGCGTCAATCAGAAAATGAAGATCCTTCGGAAGGTCGTTGGTGGCCTGCGATCGTCCGTCGCCGGGTCTGGCTCCTCCTCTTCCTCCTCATCCTCACAACAGAAGCAGGATTCGGGAATGGTCGAGGAGACGCTACGATCTGAACACTTCCAAATAGGCAAGGTACGTAGTACAACGTATGCACGAAATCATTGACGCCCATGGCAGGTTGTTGTTGTCCATCATATCATCGTTCGTTCGGTTGGATCATAATCCGTGTTTGACCTGCAGATCTCTACGCCAGCGTTTCCATATTTCTGCCTTAAATTTCTCCTTCGTTTTGTCATTGCTTTGTGTCGTTGCGTGTATTTGCTTTTGTGGGGGGAGGGAAGGAGGGAGAGAGAGAGGGAGGGGAGGGGAGGGGGAGGACAGGGGAGGGGAGGGGAGGGAGGGACGGGGAGGGACGGGGAGGGACGGGGAGGGAGAGAGAGAGAAGGAGAGAGGGAGGGAAAGGGAGGGGAGGGGAGGGAGGGAGGGCGAGAGAGAGAGAGAGGGGAAGGGGGAGGGAGGGAGGGAGGGAGAGAGAGAGGGAGAGAGAGAGGGAGAGAGAGAGGGAGAGAGAGGGAGAGAGGGTGGGAGGGGAGGGACGGGGAGGGGAGGAACAGGGAGGGAGAGAGGGGGAAGGGGAGGGAGGGAGAGAGAGAGAGGGAGAGAGAGAGAGGGAGAGAGAGAGGGAAAGGGAGGGGAGGGACGGGGAGGGAGAGAGGGGGAATGGAAGGGAGGGAGGGCGAGAGAGAGAGAGAGAGAGGGGAAGGGAGAGGGAGGGAGGGAGAGAGAGGGAGAGAGGAAGAGAGAGAGAGGGAGAGAGAGAGAGGGAGAGAGAGGGAGAGAGGGTGGGAGGGGAGGGAGGGATGGGGAGAGACAGGGAGGGAGAGAGGGGAAGGGGAGGGAGGGAGGGAGAGAGAGGGAGAGAGAGAGAGGGAGGGGGAGAGAGAGGGAAAGGAAGGGGAGGGAGGGGAGGGACGGGGAGGGAGAGAGGGGGAAGGGGAGGGAGGGAGGGCGAGAGAGAGAGAGAGAGAGGGAGAGAGAGAGAAAGAGAGGAAGGGAGAGAGAGAGAGGTAGAGAGAGGGAGAGAGATAGAGAGGGAGGGAGAGAGAGAGAGAGAGAGAGAGAGAGAGAGAGACAGAGACAGAGAGAGAGAGAGAGAGAAAGAGAGAAAGAGAGAGAGAGGCTCACAGTGAGATGTAACTTGCTGATTATAAAGGAAATCAGTCCAATGTCGAGGTCGAGGTCGGATGTGCTGCAGACCTGACCAGCTAAGTGTGAAGGTGTGAGACTGTGTGGCTAACAGAGTGGAAAGGTTTCGAAGGGGAAAGAGGTCAGTCCATGTGAACATATACCTAAAGAAAGCCATTTAATTCAATTGATGAGACTAACTATCTTCTCATTGTGAAGGCTGATGTTATGGAATGTACTGTGGACTTGGAAATTGAAAGGAAGCCACACACACACATGCACACACATGCACACACATGCACACACATGCGCGCGCACACACACACACATGCACTTGCAGCAACACCGGAAGAAAGGAAATAAGGCAGAAAGTAGATAAATGGAAGGGGAAAAAGAGGAAAGAATAAACTGATATATATATAATATATATGTTTTATTGAGATTCTCGCTGACACACGGCAGCCAGTTACAAATAAGAAATGATTAAGACAAATCCTAACAATTCAATCAACTGAGAGGAAGTCGGAAAGAGGGGCAATGGTCGAGAGTATCCGTAAAGTAAATGTAAATGTGTAATCGCAAATTTATATAGCGGCTGTGTTATGGCTTCGACCCTGAGGGTGAGATCCTTCACCACCGCTACAGTAAAGTAATCGAGAAAGAATAACATGGAAAGGATGAGAAGAAGGAAGGATGGAATGACGAGATGAAAATAGGAATGAATGGATGATTGGATGAAAGTGAAAGAAGGAAGGAAAATAGGAAGAATGGATGGATGGATTGAAGGATGGATGGATGGATGGAAAGATGGATGGATGGATGGAAAGATGGATGGATGGATGGAAAGATGGATGGATGGATGGAAAGATGGATGGATGGATGGAAAGATGGATGGATGGATGGATGGACGGATGGATGGATGGACGGATGGATGGACGGATGGATGGAGTGTAATTTAATTCCATTTGTTGTGAGATTTCCAAATATATAATAATGTTTTATTTGAAAATTAATTTTGTTTAGGAAAGAATCAGTCTCTACCCTCTAAGTGTGTATATATAATTTTATATATATTTTTTATTTTTAACATCTAGGCTTTTACAGTTAGCCACTACACCATATTATGTCAACTGACAGAGAATGCAGGCGAATATAGTTTCTTTTTCCTGTAGACATGCATGTGTGCATGCCACCAACACGCAATAATGCAATAATGCAATAATGTTTGCTTTTGTCAAGACTTCCTTTAGCACTGCGTCGTCCAAACTGAAGTGGGCTGACTTGACATGAATGCCATTATCTTCTCATTGTGAAACATTTCGTCTTCGTGTAGTGGTTGCGTACATGTATGGAAAGATGAATGTAGGAATGGATAAATGGAATAAATGGAAAAACGAGTGTAGTGTATGTGTGTGTGTGTGCGTGTGTATGTGTGTTTAATATGCTTAGCTATATATGTATTATTTCTCAATAGGTCTACTGCAGCATTCTTCTTGTTTTTGTATAGCTACTTTAACGTCTGACCATGATGCGTTTGTGAATATTATTGTTTGTGTGTGTGTATGTGTGCACACGCACTCACGTACACGTGCGTGTGCGTGTGTGTGTCTGCAGGTGCTACGCATGTATGCATTTGTATGTCTGTGTGTACAGCAGGCCCACGTAAGAGAGTGTGCAGGGGCAAAATACATAATGGCCTCACAACTTTTATTGGCCTAGCAGTAGGGTCCTTATACAAAGCTTATGATTTATGCTTTCTTAAGTATAATATTTATAAAAATACCTGCTGAATAAAATCTTGATTGTATATATAAATATAATGTCGTGCGGTTGTGTGATTGTCCAACGCTTTTATTGTTTGAATTTTTTTTAATTCTCTCATTAGTCCCATGGATTAGATGTTTTGTATAGAACTTTAAAGTCATGTGACTGCTCTGCCTTGGGCTTGGAATTTCAGTTGCCAGCTATATGCTATTATACATGTGTATATAACTGTGTATAATATATATATATGTATATGTAATTATATTTATAATTATGCAGATATATGTGTGTGTGTTTGTATGTTTGAATGTATGTAAACATTTACTATAGAAGAAGAAAGGAGAAGAAGACGAGGAAGTCTGTTGAGCTTGCCCCCCCTCCCCCACATGCCCCCCACATCATCTCTTCTTCTTAGGGACACTTTGTAGATTGCAGCAAAGACTGTTTAATATAAGCTGACTGAGATGAGGGGCACATCTGAAGCAGAAATCTAAACTATATTGTGAGCAGGGCTGAAAGTGGTTTGAAAAAATTGCCGGGTCTCTTTGGCCCAAAGGGTGCTAGATATAAGTGTTTATTCAAGCGCCAAAAAATTAATGCTGGGTCTGAGACCCGGACAGACCCAGCTCACTTTCAGCCCTTATTCTGAGTATGTAATTATGTACATGTATAATATGCATATTATACATATACCGGGTGCGCCCAAAAAAAGACGCCCCCTAGGTTTTTTGCCAAACGTAAGAATTTCAAAATGAAATTTTACAAGCTTATAGACAATTCATATTTACACATGATGGCAAGATTTCAACAAAATATTTCAAACAGAACAAAAGTTATATCACTTTTAGTGAGGCCACCCACCATTTTTTGACGATTCAGAAAATGATGTATGATGCAGGATTTAGGGGTTCACGAATCTCTGCCAACATGGGGACCAGGGTGGGGAGAGCAAAAACCCTATTTTTTTTACTTTTTCAGCCATTGCCATGCATATTTTCACACTTATGCACCTGAAACGTTACAGCTAGACAGATTTTTTTTTCACAGGCCACCTCGCCTCCACCCAATACACACTCCGGCTCACAGGGTCGGGTGGGGGCAGGTTATTCTGGGGGCTGGGAGAATTTTTTTTCTTGAAAACTCAAATTTCACGGGTGGCGTACCGGTGGAGGTTGGAATGTGGTGGGGTGTGGGGTGGGGGAATTTGTTTTCGGGAAAACCAAAATTTCGCAGGTGGTGTACCAGTGGAGGTCGAAGTGCGGTGGGTATGGTGCGTGTGGTGGGGAGGGTTGGAGGGACGGAGGGATGGAGGGGAGGGGGAGGGGTGAGGGAGGAGAGGGAGTAGGAGGGGAGGGAGTTGGAAGGTGGGGAGGGATGGAGGGATGGGGTGAGAGGGATAGGTGGGAGAGGGATGTGGGACTAGGTGGAATTTTGGTTTTCCGGAGAACATTTGATATAAAAATTGATATAGGTGGGAATGGGAGGGGAGGGAGGGAGGGAGGGAGGGAGGGAGGAGAAGGGGTGAGAGAGAGGAGAGTGAGGGAGGAGGAAGGAGGGAAGGGGAAGGAGCGGAGGGAGGGTGATGGGAAGGGGGAGAGGGAGGGAGGGTAGGAAGTAGGTGATTGGCCATGAATGGGTGAATTCTAAAATTCCCAGGCAACGCTGGGTACCCTGAGACAGACAGACAAGCAGACAGAGAGGTTTTGTGTCCAACAACCTGGAATGGGCTTCCGTTGACCATGTGGCATATCCCAAGCTGTTCTCAATTTCACAAACTGTTGAAGACTGTTTTTCCCTCTTGATCTCATCTGGGAGCGCCTGTGAGTAGATATTTTTGAAAGGGTGCTATATAAATTCTGATTGATTGATTGATTGATCATTACTGGAAACCATCTATCAGGTTTTGGCCCACAGCACTTTAAAAAAGTAAAAAGTAATGTCTGCTAGCAGATGCTACGGTATAGATAGAAGGCTTGCATCAGTATGTATGTATGTATGTATGTATGTATGTGTGTATGTATGTATGTATGTATGAATGTATGTATGTTTGTATGTATGTATGTATGCGCACTTGTTATAGCGCCCCTTCAAACTCCCTACTCGGAGGCGTTCCCGACTACAGAGTGGACACTGCATCGGAGTTTCACGCCGAAGCGCTGAGCAATTGCGAGTGAAGGACTTGCCCAAGGTCCCTACGCAGCAACTTAAGGTGGATTCGAACCTCGAACCTTCCGGCTTCAAGGCAATGACGCCACCACTACACCACCGCACCCCACGATGTGTGTAATATGTAAATATTAGGGCTGTTGTTCGATTAAAATTTTTAATCGAAATTAATCACGCGATTAATTTTTTTAATCGCAATTAACTGCAAATTAATCGCAATACATTTCCTTCAAATATATTAATCTTACTATTTTCTAAGGACCCCTGATGCTCTGAATGTTAATGACTGAATGCATTCTTTCTATTGCAAGCATATTTAATAACCTTTGGCTTAGTCCTATTGAATTTCTGCATTTAGTTTATTGAACAGTTTTGCATGACAGACATAATTGGAACACTTTCAAATCAGTCAACTGCTCAAAATTCGTTAATTTTTTCATTTGAACCACCTTTAATTAAAATGACATAGGCCTAAATGGGAAATGGGAAATTAGACAACCGTTTTCTGACTATCAAGATTAATTATTTATTCAGCCAATTGTATAGGCAGACCAGTTTATTTACATTGGTCGGTTCAAGGGATGCTCTTATTAATTAACAATACTATTATTTAGTCACAATTTTTCACAAGAGGTTGTGGTTCTTGCCAAACCTCATCTCAGTTGTACTTCTGTAAACATTTATCATTTGAGACCTGAAATCAGGTGGTCTTTTGCCATCTCATGGAGTTCAACCAATGTAGTTTGACGTCTGACGGATTGAGGAAAGAGGAAACAAACTTGGTGGATGATGCGTTGCGGGATGTCGACGACTCATCGTTAGCGTTTAACGCATGTTTTGGTTCGCATGCAGGGGATAATTGAGCAAAGAATTGCTATGATAATACTCAAATTCTTTTTTGGAATATTTGCCAAAGAATGTATCACTAGCTTTAAGTATGAGCCTTCCATTTAAAACGAGGTTTTCCGCCTCTGATTCCATTTTATTCAGATCTAATTAACGCGTACGATTAATGCGTTAAAATTTTTAATCGCAAATTTTTTTAACGCGTTAATCGCACGCGTTAACGCGATTAAATCAACAGCCCTAGTAAATATATATATATATATGTGGATACAATATAAGCAGGGCATGAACACATGTAGCTGAGTGACTATTATATGTCTTTAAGTAATTGAAGCATTGAGGTTGATTGGTATCGTGGTGGTGGTGGTGGTGGTGGTGGTGGTGGTGGTGGTGGTGGTGGTGGTGGTGGTGGCGGCGGCGTCGGCGGCGGCGGCGGCGGTGGTGGTGGTGGTGGTGGCGGCGGCTGGGGTAAGTCAAATCTGCAATTTGGGACAAGTAAGGAAAGCTTGATTAACGAATTCTAAATATATTGTTGAGGCCATAATTATAAGCTTTGAAAACAAACTCCAACCCCATAACCAGAGTTTTTTATGTGAGAAAGGGTGGCTATGAAAAATTTGTAAGGTTAATGGATTTGGGGATAGTGTGGGAATCATAGATGTTTAAAACAACAAAACAAATAAAAAATCAGAATAAAACATCGTTTTTTCCCAATGAAATAGTAAATTAAAAATACAAGGAGAAAAACAAGAGCAAAAAATAATTGGACTAACTTTAAAGTGTAGTAAAGATACACCAAAGTGCAATTCTGATGTGCGCATACAGACCTGTTATAATATTGGTTTTACTACTAAAAATGTCCGAGTGCATCAGCCCTGATTGTTCTGTCTGCACTCTTCCCAGTCTCTGCGTTTTGTCAGACAGATGAACTAAATTGTGTCTGTCGTCTGAGAGTCACAGTTGTCAGTGAATTACAAGACAGTCTCTGTGCTGATCTGGTGAGACCAGGATGTTGCTTCAGCTGAGAATACATGATTCTGACACTGGTGACCTCGTCTTTGTGTGCTTCATTCATAAACAAGGGGAATATTTCACTCTTGATTAATCGCTGTTTCTGCAGTTCTCGCTTGTTCAGTTCTCGTAGAATTTCTGCCATGTCTGATGGCCATTCATCTCAGCTCATGATGATGATGATGATGATGATGATGATGATGATGATGAAGACGACGACGACGATGATTGTACAATGTTTGCATTTGTTAATGGCTTTTGTACAGTTCCTTGTAAGAACTTCTTGAAATGAAACAACAGCAGCTGTCATCTGCTTCAAGTTGATTATTTAACAGCTGTTTGTCCCTCATAAGTCATCAGTCTCACTGCTCACTGTGACCTCCTAAGTAGACTAGGCTCTCTTGTGTTCACGGTGCCCTCTTTGGCTCTCTGCTTCTTGCTGCTCTCGTTTGCTCACAGTGCTCTTGTGTTTACTACAGGTGCTTTCTTGTGCTCACAGTGCTCTCTTCTGCTCACTGAGTAGTTCCCTTTGGTGAACGATTTAACATATTGGGTAACAAAGTTGATATAAGAAACCTTGTGACTTCTATGGGTGACTGACTACTTCCTGGCTGCCAGTCTCAAGAGACCTCTAACGGCGTCATTCTCACTAGAGCTACCTCTAAGGCAGGGGTCTCAAACTCAAGTCAGCATGTGGGCCACATTTAGAAATTCTTAATGACTCGCGGGCCGCAGCATAAAAATATGCTCGTGCACGTGAAACTATATAATTAGTTCTGTGTCATTGCAGCATACAATACTGTAATGATGATACGACCCTGTAAAATTCACAATAATATATTATATTTTAAGTGTAACTATAATATTGGAAAAAATTCCATCCCAATTATCGAAAAATGCATGGGCGCTATAGATCTAATTGAGGAAATTATGCTGTAATCAAAATTTAAAATGACTCTAATTTTTTTAAGTATCCTAACCAATGTTCAAAGTAATTCAACTCGAATTTAGTCAGGCCAGGAGACTCAGAGTGTTCTTACGTGTTCTAAATGTTCTAAGTCCTCTAAACCAAAGTCACCAAAATTATATGAATAAACATAGTACCTACCTGTTTGTGTCATTGTTCAAAACCAAGCAAATGGAAGTTAACTTGCAAAAATAAACACAAGCGAAAATGACATTTTCAACTTCTTATAATCTGGGGAGATACAATTATTACGGAGATAGGCCTACTCTATTTTGCGACACCGGCTTAAATCTTCGCTGTATCATACTTCTACTTCGGGGTTGCATCGCACTGAAGGTCCACTAATTCCATCTGCATTTATGCCTGTATCTGCTGTTGGGGACTCAATGTTCACAGCAAAAGGAGTAGAAAGCAGTTTAAACATTGGCTCAAATCGTAAAGGAACTGCAAAATTCTTATAAATCGATTTCTAATTTATTTAAATAAAAAACCGGGAGGCTGTTCGCGGGCCGCATTAATCGGGTTCGCGGGCCGCATGCGGCCCGCGGGCCGCGTGTTTGAGACCTCTGCTCTAAGGTGACTGGGTAACAAAAGAAATCTAGCAACCTCTAGCGGTAACTACTGACTGGCTTACCAGTTTATAGCAACCCTTAGGTTAGCCGTAATGTTCTGTTTGCACTCATCTTCCCCATCCCACTCCACCTTGACAGAAAAACAAGTCAACAAAATGAAATTATTAAGATTGTTTTCTAGAATAGTTTGTAGGTACAACATTCTGCAAATTATAGGCATTTTATACTCGCTTAGAACATGTACTTCGTTGCAGCATGTACCTTTGTGCAGAAAAGGACAGCGGTATAATTTTTCGGATAGTCACTGTATAAAAATATTTTACCAAAATAAAAATATTTTTCAACCTACCTACCCAGTTTTTTTAGCTCTGTTACCGGAAACACACCATTATTTTTTTGACCTACTATATATAATATAAGCGCTAGAGAGAGTATGATGCATAATACATCATCTCTTTGGATGAAGTCCACAGTTTGATGGCATTTGGAACCGTTCTCACAGTTCATATGCATGCACTAAACAGCCTGCAAGTTTTCTAGAAGTTTTTTTATGATCTCATAGGCATTAAGAGTTCACTGACAGGTCCACCCACTCTGTATCTTGAATGATCAGAAGTCTGGCAAATGGTGAAAATGATTGCTAGTGATCAACTGATCTGGCTGAATCACTGCGATTGTATGCCAACGTCTTAATCCTGCTTCTGATTGATTCTGTGCTTTGGCAAGAACAATATTCAGCGTGGAATGGCTAATTGAAATCTAAATTTCAAATTAGGCAGACGGCTAGTTTCCGATGTCTACGTTGATCAACAGAGTCCGAAATCAATCCAAAGTACAGTTAATGTAGAATGTAGAGAATACTACAAATGCAGAACAATTGAAAGTCTTTGCAGTTTACCTCAACATTATTTTGTCTGTCAATGATAATAATTTTAATACTTAACCATTTGAGAATTAACAATTATTTAGTAGTTAATTGTGATTAAATGTATTTCCCAGTTGGTTTCAAATGACTTAGACAAATATAACGTTATTCATTGTTTACCTTTTACTGATATAATAATTAATAATTATTGTTACTTGGTTGTTTCATTCTAAGTTCTAGTTATTTGTTCATCTTCGGAGTCTTGTTTATGTCTTTCCGTTCAGATTTATTCCTTCAGCCACAGGGGCTGTAAAATATGTTCAATGCACCTTATCGAACACAATTGGTCTTCGATTAATTGTTACAAGAAATTACATTGTTACAATTAACTGACGATTTATTGATTAATTAATCTGATTAATTTCCTCAGCTCGTGAAATAATTTTCTTGGTAATCAATGGTCATTTCTATTACTTGAGATATATTGCTGATCATGTGATTTTATTAATGGTACTGCATTGCAAGGGTTTCTGTACTTCTTAACTTCAAATACTATGGTTGTCTAAAATACATACTGGGCACACAGAGGTTGACAGTGATTAAAATATATAAAAATTATTTCTTCATTTAAATATTCGTACTGTAAGATGTATAGAAAAATCTACCTGCAATGACAATTGCTATTGCTATTATGCTAGCACCCATTAATGATTGTTCTAATATCTGTTGTGCTGCATGCAGCAGACTGATCTTCGGGAAGCCTATCATTTGCATGGTGGCTGGACTTTTGAGGCCAAATGAGCCAGAACCCAGTTTGCAGATGAAATCCTATGAGACTTTAGCTGTGGTCTTTTGTATGCTTCTGCCTGCCTGCCTGCCTGCCTGTGTCTCTACCTGTCTCTGTCTCTCGTCCATGTCTTTTAGATTTATTTTAGATTTTATTTCTATGTTTTATATTATGGACCTCTGTCAATGTATAGATGTTAGAACTGAGCAGTTACAAACTTGTAGAAGAACTAACTTGTCGAGGTCCCCACGCAGTAACTGTCTGTGGATGAGTCTGGTTGCATCATTTTCACAAACCTATGCTCTCCCAACACAGAGCAAGCACTCTAACCAACTGACTACTGTACCCATGCTCAGGATCTGAACTAATGTTTGGATATATTCTAATGTTGGCTGTAGTAGAGCATTGGGACGACGTAAGTTGACTGACATTGATAACAGCATTGGGACTAAAGTTGCCTGACAGGCAGATAAGAGTGCTTTGACATTGACAAGAGTGCGCGTCATTCTGTGGCTGTCATTCTACTTGTCACCAGGGTTTAAAGTGGGTGGGAACACTGCTCACTCAGGGGCACGGGTAAAATGCTGATTTGCTGATTTGCTGATCTGCTGATCGGCCGGGGTAAAATGCTGATTAGCTAATGCTGATTGGTCAGCATTTTACCTACCAGCCAAATCAGCATATCGGTGGGTAAAATGCTGATTGAAGAATGCGGACAAATGTAAGTAAGTGAGTATGTAGTAATTAATATTTAATTCGTTTCGAAAAGCCTACCTCTCGGTATTAATTTTTAATCATAAATATTCTTCGTAATTGTTTAAAATTGAGTTAATTTTCGCTACTAGGCTATATTATTCATTCATGAAAAGATTTTCTAATAGGAATTATAGCGTCTTGCCAGGCCCACGATCGCCGTTTCCCCAGTCACGTAGCCTACACCTCGCATATTCATTTTTAAACAATTTTAAGCATGCAAACTACGATACTTTTGTACATCCACCAGTGAGAAAACATTTCCTTATACCCAGTACGAGCCTGAACTAGTTCATTTAAAATGTCTAACTCAAATGCATGAGGGAGACCACCTCTGCAAGACATAATTATATGCCTGTGCAATCAGTGAGCGACAACAGAATTTTAATCTCACTAAACAATTATTATAGCCTTAGCCTATAGAACACAAAAGTGACTGTTAGGCCTACTAAAGTCTACAATGAAGCCGAAGGGCGAACATATGCTTATTTTCAATATAGGCCTAGAGGTTCATATCTGGAGAAAATAAATAAGGACCATATAGGCAAACATGATCAGAAGAAAAACTATCCACAGTATCCAGTGTAAACAGTTATTCTTTAAAAAATAGAGAGCAGGATAAGAGATAGAAAGACAGACAGACAGACAGACAGACAGACAGACAGAACACACTGGACATACAGACATGGAAGGAGACAGACCGACAGACAAAGAGACAGACAAGCAGAGAGAAAGACACACAGACGGAGAGAGAGAGACAGAGAAAACTAAAAGAGATGGACATATAGACAGACATACAGTCTGACATACAGTCTGTACAGACAGGTAGAATGACAAACATACATAGATACAGAAAGACAGACAGACAAACAGAAAGAGACAGAGACAGCCAAATAGGCCTAGTCAGACAAATCCGTCAGACAGACAGAAGGAGAGATAGACAAACACAGAGAGAGACAGACAGACAGACAGACAGGCAGACAGAGAGAGATGGATGGATGGATGGGTGGATGGATGGATTGATGGATGGATGGATAGACGGACAGACGGATGATCGATCGATCGATCGATAGATAGCCTAGATATAGAGACAGACAGACAAACGGACGGACGAACAGACAGACAGACAAACAGATAGACAAATGGGTAGATAAATAATGTCTCAACCTTGACGCGATCTATTTTTGGAAGGCCCTGGTAGTGACGTTTTTACAGTGCGAGAAGCGTATTTCGAAAAGTTTTATTATTAAGAGCGTTAGCAATCATGGCAGATGCTATAAAAGGTATTAGATGAGAGGTTTAAGCAGACTATTTTTAGAATCGGTAGACAGACCCTGCTGACTTAATGGCTTTGTCAGACGGCGTTTGTTACAGTTGCAGTATTTTGCTCTTGCAGTGTGTGTGTGTGGGGGGGGGGCGATTGCCTGGGACCGTCCATGACCGATCAACTGTCGGCCCTTTGCCGTCTCTTCATAATGCGCCCCGTGGGAATCCTTTGGGTGCTTCAGGGGTGTTAATAGCTTCTTACCCGTTGGCCGCTGACCCGGTGACCTTTGACCTCCTGTTTGCTTGTTCCTAGCGCTCCTAGTGCTCCTCCGCTGTTTGCAGAAGTGCTGTGGAAATGCTGTGACTGTGACAGAGAGAGATAGATAGATGGACAGATTGGGAGATTGGACATATGGATGTATGGATAGACGAAAGGATGGATAGATAGATAGACGGACGGACGGACGGACGGACGGACGGACGGACGGACGGACGGACGGACGGACGGACGGACGGACGGACGGACGGACGGACGGACGGACGGACGGACGGACGGACGGACGGACGGACGGACGGACGGACGGACGGACGGACGGACGGACGGACGGACGGACGGACGGACTGACGGACGGACTGAAAGACAGACGGACTGAAAGACAGACGGACGGACGGATGGACAGACATATAGAGTTATAGATGGGTAGATGAATAGATGGGTAGATAGATGATGATGAAGGATAGATAGATATATAGATAGATAGATAGACAGACAGACAGACAGACAGACAGACAGACAGACAGACAGACAGACAGACAGACCGACAGACAGACAGACAGACAGATAGTTTAGATAGTTTAGATAGTTTAGATAGTTTAGATAGTTTAGATAGTTTAGATGGATAGATGGATGGATAAACTGACAGGCAGACAAAATGGATGACTCGGTGGATGGATGGATGGATGGATGGACGGATGGACAGATGAATGAATGGATGGATCTATCTATAGATGGATGGATGGGTCAGTAGGTGGGTGCATGGATGGATGGATGGGTGGGTGGGCTACAACCTGCCATATGAACAAGTAGTCATTCCTCCTGATCATGACTGCAACTTGCCAAGTGAAGAAGTAGTCATGCATTACTGCTGACCATGGGAACAAGCAAGCACAGAATGTTATGACATAAGACCATTTTTTGAAGAACCAGAGTAAAGAGATGACATATGCTACTCATGTTCAGCAGCAGAATCTACTTCGGAAAAGAAATGTAATACAAAGGCTAAAAAGTCATTGGATTGAGTGCACGTCATGTGTACAATGGTATCACAATGTCTGTGTTAGTGTTTCTAACAGTAGGAAAAAATACATTTGTGATAATGTGCATTTCAGTTCGTTAATTGGTCATTGCATGTTACTGTTGTACTAGAGTCATGTAACTAATTTTGGCGAAATTGTTGATATATAATATAATGTTCTTGTCAGTTAACAAATATCGAGGGCTTACAAGCAAAGGTGCAAATAATAGGTTTCTATCATTCAGAGACATTCAAATTTGAAAGTTTGTACCTCCTGCACAATGCAAAATCTGGTGACAACAGAATTGTGAGCACATCTTAAATAACTGCATGGAGCATGAAAACAAGATGATATGACTGCAGAAATAAATTAATTTCTTACAAAGTTTTGAAAAAAATTACATTGGTAAAAAGCTGCAAGATATGCACCTATGCCAATAAACAGGGTTTGCACTTCTGCTTGTAAGATAGCATTAGATATGCTCCTTTGCCTGAAAGAGTAAGGTGTTGTGCACCTTTGCCAGTGAAAGGAGTTTGCGGTTCTACTTGTAAGGCATAATTAGATAGGCTATGTACCTTTGTATTGTATTTAGTCTGAAGTGTATGCATGCACCTATGGCACATAATAAGCCGCACATTTAAAACGATGTTCTCTCATGGACGAGAAACTGTGAATTATAAGTGTATTGTAGTTTGTAACAGGGCTGTTTTTAAGGAATTTTTAGAACTGCACATCCTCTTCTCTCCTTTCTCGTCCTCCATGGTAAATTACTTCGAATGTGAGGAAAATGGCCTATTTTTTACTAGTTTTAACTGCACGGAACGTTACGGAAGGGCTTTTACAACTGCACGAATCCATTTAGAACTGCACATTTTGTGTAGAACTGCACGTTAAAAAAGCCCTGGTTTGTAACATTATATTTCCAGTTCATTGAAACATTCATTATCCTCGTCTTTAAGTCCTGGTTTGTATTCAACTCTTCTCAATCTCTCTTTACAGTTTCTCTATCCATTACTCAAGATGCCCCAGGCCAATGCCCAATGACTCATCGGCTAGCAAGATACCACAACGAGCAATAATTATAATTTAAAGTTCAAAGTCAAGATTTCTATGAACTGATCCGATATTAATAAAACTATAATGCCAAATTTTAATAATTGTCACATATTTTAATATCCTTGTTAAGATGTTCTAAACTATAGAATTAGGAAGCATTATACAACTTGATAATATTCAATAAGGTTTATAAATTTAAACTAACAGCATTACAAAAGACTGCCTCAACGTCATAGGCCTAATAACGACTTTCTTAATAAAATCAAGGCTAAACAGTTGTGACCACCAATGATCAATGACCATGACCTTAAGTCACAGTCCTCATTTTCAGAGGTTTACTGGTAGTCAATAGTCGGTTCTGGCAAACGTTATTCCTCTCAATTTTTCATAAAAGTCAAAATTTAGAAAATGGTAAATCATAGGAATGACTCGATCAGTTGTTAAAAACTCGAGCAAGTCTGTTTTCGCTGCCTTGGATATGGGCAGCTGCTGTTTCGAGTAGGCCAACTTCAATTCACCTTGAATTATTAGGTTACCATATGTGCTACCCATTTCCTAGCTGTTTGCTATTGAAACTGGCCTTGTGAGAAATTGGGTTTGGCTGGTCATTTTCATAGTAAATCATATCATAGCTATATGTTGAACCAGTCCACAGTCCACAGTGCAGGGGCGGATCCAGGGGGGCCAATCCGGCTATGGCCTCCATTCCAAATCTCTATTGGACGTGGCCCCCTCATGGTCGCCCAAAAGATTTTTTGCAGGGGTCAGTCATGGCCAGGAGAATTAATATATAAATATAATTAAACTCTAAGCCCCTCGCACAATTGTATTGTCTTAATATAAAGCAACGAAAAGACACAATCTTTCAACACTATCCGACCATGTATTTATGGCATACAATGTATGTTATTCGTGTATATATTCATAGTAAAATGTAAAAATATTAACACAAATGAACACAATTAAAAGTAATAACAACTAACTATTAATTACAAAGCACGTTGACACTAACAACAGTATTAGGGATTAATTTCTTTTTGCCCGGATGCAAAAAATTTCAGAGGCAAAACTTGTTAAGTTTTGAATGTGGTCTATTATGTGCAAAAAACTGCGATGAATGATCACGCATGTTCACTTCTTGTTCTTATTTATTTCTTACTATTTCATTCAGTGGTGGGAAGTATTTTATTTACTGTAGTCTTAAAAATAATATAATAGAGTGAGATCAATTCATATTTTAACTTGGAAATTTTTTTGAGCATTGTGTGCTTCATATTATAAATACATAAATACTTTAAAAATACTTTTGTTTGCCATTAAAAACAGCTAATAGAGCAATGTTGAATGCTGTATGCACTAGCCCTACAAATTGCTACAATAACTATTATTCACTATTATTATTTATTGGGAAAGTCTCTGGTTATGACCCTAAGCCAGGCATAACATACATCCATAACATAACCATAATGTCATGGATATATATATATATAAATATAATATATATGATTAATTATATATATAATATTATATATGATTCTACCAAGCAACATAGTCTATATTTATTGAGATCCTATGGCATTCTTATAAGCACTGAAAAGTACAGCTATTTTGCTAAGATAACAGCTTAAAATGCTACCATTGCAATGTGAAATTTCAAAAAGTTTCTGGTGGGGAGGGAGGGGCATATCCTCTCCTCATACCCTCCCTACCATTCTCGGCGCTATGCTCCTCATTTAGTTCCCCCACAGAGGAGGGGACTAAATTGAGCTCTGATTTCGGGAAAACGACGAAAGAAATTTTCCGACCCAAGCCCAACAATTTTTGGCCCCCCTCGAAAATTTCTGTATCCGCCCCGCCACAGTGTCATCATATACCACCTGTCCTTGTTAAGATTTGTAATTATTTTAGCAGCCAAAAACCGTAGGCTATTTATTTTGCTTCATATATCAGCAAGAGTCCAATAAAACGAATTTGATTATCATCATAATAGCTAGCTACCAATCAATTTCCACAGCATAAGCAATTTTATATGTTTCTAAGTTGAAATTAAAGTCATCGTTTGAGCAAAAAAACGAGTAAGGAATTTAACCTACATTCAACAGTGCACATATAGGCCCTATACGAGAGGTTGCATAAATTTGCTTTTAATACAGGCCTAGGCCTATTAGTTACTTAGGAATAATGATGTCTTGGTGTAGCAATGACATTGTTCCGTCAACTTCCGTGCATAGAGTACAGAACATACGCTATATAGGCCTAGTATAGCGTACAAGTTGTGTAGGCTTAGGCCTACTTCTGCGCGGAACATAGACATAGTATTAGGCCTATGTATTATGCCTTTAGAAAATTAAATAGGATAGCCCAGAAGTTACGCATTAAAATTCAGAGTTTTTATCAAATAGGCCTACTCATCTCATCTTCGATAAAAAGATTTATGCACCTTTAGGCTTTAACTCTCTAGTTTTATTAGCTAGAATGCTTTGCACTTATTGACATTTATTTATATCATCGTTATGTATTTTTACTTCGATTCCCATGCATTGTTCGTTTTCGATTGGAATAATAAAGGTTATAGTATACTTAGGCCTACCTACTTACTTGTTACAATCAGCATGTTCTAATCAGCGTTTTACCCACCAATCAGCATGAGTAATCAGCATTTTGCCAATCAGCATTTTACCCCGGCCGATCAGCAGATCAGCAAATCAGCAAATCAGCATTTTACCCGTGCCCCTCACTCAAACCACTTTAACCACTGCTTGTCACAGATGATCTGTCAGTTCTCAGAAGAGATCAACCAGCAGCAGCAGCAGCAGGTGGTGGTCTTTGAGGAATCTGTCCCCAACAGAAGTGAGCCAGGATGCAGAACTGGAATCACAGACAGACAGACACATAGACAGACATATAAGCAGGCAGACATACATATATAGAGAGGCAAACAGAAGGACAGACAGGCATACAGACGAACATACATATAAACAGACAGAGACAGATAGGCAGGCAGGCAGACAAACATACAGACACCGACAGATAGGCAGACAGGCAGGCAGATGGACAGAGACAGAGAGGTCCTTGGTAGACTCTAAAACAGGGGTTCTCAAACTTTATTTTTATTGTACCCCCAAGTAAAAAATCGAATGATGGCGTACCCCCAGCAAAGTCAGGGCATAAACAAAATACCATTGCAAGGTTCCCTTGCGGCGACAACTTAAAGTCCATTAAATTTTACCATTGGTGGCATCGTTTATTGGTGTAGTTATATATAGGGAGCAAAATTTAGTTTGAATCATAATCTTATCAATAAAATTTAGGCCTAAGCTAAAAGGGAAAATTGGTCTATAACCTCTGTAAGAAAGAGCCAACCTATAGTGCTGTGGGCGTGTTTAGACTAGCACAGACTTAAAATATCTGGTCTAATATTTGTCAATTTCGAACGCAAATTAACTCCATGTTTGTTTTTGATAGTAAGAATAGTTTAAAAGCCAGCAGTAGGCCTACCCAGATAAGACGTGCTGAAATGAATCACAAAATTTAAAGTTCGACCAGAAACTAATCCTTAGGCCAATTCAGCTCTCTGCCATTTGAGCACGATATACAAAATAGGCTGAGAATTTATGACTTTAGTACCTTCAGCTATTTACATATTATTATTTTTCAAAATTATAGCACTTGGCCTAAACATAAATCTGCCACATGCACTGTATTGTATGTGAGTCTAATCATATGTTGTGAACGAAAGAAATTATGATGATGTTACATTTAGCAAAGTTAAAAATCATGCTAATCAAAAAAATGGACACAAAGTCCATATAAACTCAAAGAAAATGTATATTTCTGAAATTTTTCGCGTACCCCTTACCGACGCCTGGCGTACCCCTAGGGGTACGCGTACCACAGTTTGAGAACCCCTGCTCTAAAAGAAAGAAACAACGAGCAATATAGAAATCTGATCATTCGTTTACTATTGACAGATTGTCAAAACCATAGATGTAAAAAACAATGGAAATGAAATTTAAAAATAGAAAAAACGTTGCTTTATTCGAAAGAAAAAAAAACGGAAAAAAACGACAAAAGAACGGAAACGGAAAATAATTAGACTTTGTTACATCTTAAACTGCATTTTAACTTAAAAGTCTTTTTTGTGCAATTTTTCTTATCTCAATCGGCAAATTACACAATTTTATTAGTAGACCAAAGTTCATTATAAGTGACATTGATCTACAACGGATTTTTTTCTTAAAACTGGTTTAATAGGAAATTGAGAAAAACTAAAGGTATTGAAATCTTTTCAAATTAAAATTAAGTCCGCATAAATTCATGCTGATCGACATAACCCAATTAAAATGTAATTAAGATGTGAATGCTACGGATGTGTTGGCCTACTAATTAAATTATATCTTGTAGACTTAAAATTGTTGCTTAAATAGGCCTAAGAAGTTTATATCAAGATAACTCTTAGAAATTTAATTCTTGTAGGGATCTACTACATGTATTTCTTAAATGATTATGTTAAACAACTTAGCTGAATCCTTGAGAGTTGGTGGAAAACGTAAGGAATACAAGAAAAAATAAAATTAAGGAAAATAATAACAGACAGCAAAAAAATCAATAAAGTTACATAAAAAGCGGAATAAAAACGATGCGAAAAAAACACAAAAAACCGACGTTTTCTTGGAGAGAATAAAAAAATGAAAAAACCCGTTTATTACAACTATGGTCATTGGTGGTGGTGGTGGTGGTGGTGGTGGTGGTGGTGGTGGTGGTGGTGGTGGTGGTGGTGGTGGTGGTGGTGGTGAGTGTGATGATGATCCCAATGTTGTGTTATATAAACAATTCATTGTTAGCCATATATTGTCTGAGGAGCAGCTATCCAATTTCTGGACAATTTTTTGGTGGTGTTCGCAGTTGAGCAGAAAAATCTTCCTGCGTACTTCAATATCTGTTGAGCTCACGTGGTTTCTGTTAGACACTGTTTGCTCTTTAAAACTGTCTGGTTGCATTACATTCAACTCTCTGGTGTCTGACAGGTCTATTTTGAAGTGGTGAGCTTTATAAATTTGCAAGTTCTGCAAATACAATACGTGCATCGTTGGGTTGAGAGCGCTCCTGACGAGATGGTATTGTATTGCAGTAGCATTGAGTAGCATATACGTTTAAAAGGAAGTGGTATTGTATTGCAGTAGCAATGAGTAGCATATACGTTTAAAATGAATTGTGAATGAACTGCATTGTTTAGACCTCATCTCTTGCTATATACCATGCACAGGTCTTTCACTCTAGACTAAACACATTGCTTTTTCACATGCCGTATCCTCATTCCTCCACTTCTCATACTTTCCATACTTCCCATACTTTCCATACTTCCCATACGTCCCATACTTCCCATACTTACCATACTTCCCATACTTCCCATACTTCCCATGCCAGCTTGACTCTAAATATCATTCACCCTAGCCTGCCTCACTCCTCGGATCTTGATGTGGGCTTCGTTTTGATTGAGCGCTTCTGAACAAGCTGGTTCCCGCGACTTAGCTTTTGTGGGCGCTGTAGAGATGATGAGTTTATGATTGCGATTGATAATCATGATTATTTCGCTCTCTCTCTTTCAGACTGTGCGACATGGTTTTCCATTTCATCCGACCGCAATCGCCCACGATCCCGTCCAGAACCTGCTGGCGATTGGAACGAGGACCGGAATTCTTCGGATGTATCCTTATACGACAATATACGACGCATGGATTGCATTGTGTCATTGTCAGTCAATCTGGGAGATGAGTAGCTACCCGTTGTCTTCAGATTCCATCTCAGTAATGGCATTAGGTTGCCTCAGATGGGGTGCTTTGGTTTTTAGGATGTTGTTGTTGGATGTGCACTGGTGTTTCCCTGTGTGTCTGTTTGTGTGTCTGTTTGTGTGTCTGTTTGTGTGTCTGTTTGTGTGTCTGTTTGTGTGTCTGTTTGTGTGTCTGTTTGTGTCATTGTATGAGAAGTAAAGGATTTGCAGACATTCTTCTGTAGCCATTGATATCATTGGATCAACAGTTTTCCGGATGTTGTGATAATTGTAGGATTTACAACTTCTGAAAGGTTCTCTTCATGAATGTCTTAATTGAAGCATTTAGGTTGATTGGTATCGTGGTGGTGGTGGGGTGGTGGTGGTGGTGGTGGTGGTGGTGGTAGTGGTGGCGGCGGTGGCGGTGGTGGTGGCGGTGGCGACGGCGGCGGTGGGGTGGTGGTGGTGGTGGTGGTGGTGGTGGTGGTGGTGGTGGTGGTGGTGGTGGTTGTGGTGACCCAGTGGTATGTCAAATCTGCAAGTTGGGGCAAGTAAGGAAAGCTTGACTGGTGAATTTTAAAGATATTGTTGAGGTCATACAAGCTTTAAAACAAACTCCAGCCCCATAACCAGAGTTTTTCAAGTGAGAAAGGGTGGTTATGAAGAATTTGTAAGGTTGGGGATAGTGTGGGAATCATAGATGTTTAAAACGACAAAACAAATAAAAAACGAAATTAAACATCGTTTTTCCCAACGAAATAAGAAATAAAAAATCCAGGGAGAAAAGAAGAACAAAAAATAATTGGACGAACTTTAAAGTGTAGTAACGATACACCAAAGTCCAATTCTGATTTGCGCATACAGACCTCTTATAATTTTGGTTCTGCTACTAGTTATCAAATATGTTCTGACATTTTCTCGTGTAAACTGTTGGCGTCCAATCTTTGTCAACATCCTACCATTTATTTTATTTAACCTGGCTGTCTCGATTCTCTTTGTCTAATTCAATTAAGTCTGATTATATATATACCAGAGTGTAAATGGCAGACGTTCAGTCACTGTCCTGTCTGGTTTTCAATCCTTCCTCTCTTGGTAATCATTGTTGGTCACAGGCAGCACGTAAAGTTCGAGCAGTTCAAGTTCCCTCGGCTGCTTGCAAGCTCTCCTGACGAGACAACCATTGCATGCCAGCTTTGATGGGTTTAACTGACTCTGTTCTGATTATAAACACAACGCAAGGTCCAATAGATTGCCCAGTTAGGGGTCTAATATGTCCAGTTATGGGTCTAATATGTCCAGTTAAGGGTCAAGTAGATCCAGTAAGGGTCAAGTAGATCCAGTAAGGAGTCTAGTAGGTGTAGTTAGGGTTTTTAGGTTGAGTTGGAGTTCAGTAGGCCCAGTTAGGGGTCTAGTAGCTCCGTTTAGGACAGCAGTTCTCAACCTGTGGGTCGCGACCCCACAGGGGTCGCCAGGTGATTTTCTAGGGGTCGCCTCGACCCTTCGGAAATTTGTAAATATTTAATAGTAATTTCAATGCTGTTTACTACACTATAGCAACTTTAAAATAAATTTGTGATTATACTTTTGTATGATTTTGGTAGGGCTGCTGCATAGGGCAGCAGGTAGTAAATGGTCCCTGTGATCAAATTTTATGATCGAGCTGCCCCGTGTCAAATTTACGATCGGACTGCCGGGGTTCAAATTTTCTATGGTGCCACCACGTCCTGCAAAGAAATGGTCTCGCAGTCAATGTCCTGGATCCTCTACTTCTTCTTCAACCTTCTTCGATGAGTTTTCGGTATTACTGGAACAATTCGCTCTACACAACACACAGCTAGTGGTCACTGGCGACTTAAACCTACACTTGGAGGATCCTTCACTATCCGAATCAGTGAAATTCGCTGCCGTCTTGGATCAATTCGGCCTCATGCAGCATGTTGCTGTGCCCACCCACCGGTTTGGTGGTTGGCTCGACATCATCGTTACCAGGGATGATTGCCGGGTGCCTGACGTGACCGTCTTCCCTCCTACTCTCTCCGATCATGGTCTCGTCGTTGCTACAATTCCGTTCATCTTCGAGCCTCTTCTTCTCGCTGCTCGACAATTCCGACACTGGAAAAGTCTCGACCGCTCGGCGTTTCGTTCAGCACTTCTGGCTCATCCCCTCTTCGCGGATCTTGAATCGACTTCTCTCCTCTCTACATCCGAACTGTTTAGTTCCTATGAGACTGCAATGTCCGACCTTATCGACGCTTTCCTTCCTCTGCGCACTGTTCGGACACGCCACTGTCCGTCGGCTCCATGGTTCAACTCCGAATGTCGGCTGCTTCGGCGTCAGGCGCGGCGCTTAGAGAGGGTCTTCAGAAGAACACGATCGCCGGCTGACCAGGCCTCATGGGTCCACTTCGTACGGAGGATGCATTCATCCTACCGTGAAAGAGAGCGAGTCTACTGGGAAGCCATCATCGCTCGTCAGTCAAAGGATCCGAAAAAGCTATGGACTACTTTTGATGGCCTCCTTGGCCGTCAAAAGACCAGTCGAAAGTTCGAGTCGCCATCGCTGTTCACCGCAGATGCATTCCTAGAACGATTCTCGGAAAAGATCGCATCAGTTCGGAATGCTACGGCCGATTCCTCTCCACCTGCGTTCTCTACAACAGAATGCCGGCTTCCAGTTCTACACGAGATATCAAGCGTCGAGCTGCGACGCTTAATTCTTGCCTCGGCTCCTAAGACGTGCGAGCTTGAATCTGCACCTACATTCCTTGTGCAGGAACTGATTGACGATTTCCTGCCTTTCCTCACGATCCTATGCAACCGATCCATCAGTGAGGCATGTTTACCTGCTTCACAGAAACGATCAATTATTCTGCCTGTATTGAAGCGTGAGGGTTTAGATGTTAGCGATCCTGTTAACTATCGTCCAATTGCAAATGTAACTTTTCTCTCTAAACTTCTAGAGCGCATTGTTGCTAACCAGTTGATTGCATATTTAGATGTTAATGAACTGATCCCTTCTCAGCAGTCTGGTTTCCGGAGGAACCACTCCACAGAGACCCTTTTGCTCCGACTTCTTTCTGACCTGTACTCCGCTATGGACCATGGTCAGGTTACACTCTTGGCTCTTTTTGATGTTTCTTCTGCATTTGATTCTGTGGACCACTCCATCCTCCTGGAACGTCTTTCTACATCCTTTGGGCTGGTTGGACAGCCTCTAGAATGGTTGCGTTCCTTCCTCTCTGACCGCTCAAACTGTGTGGTTGTTGGATCCTCTAGGTCCCCCTGGGTTCCTGCTCCTTTTGGTGTTCCTCAGGGCTCTGTACTTGGCCCCTTATTATACCTTCTCTACACGGCTGATCTTTGTCCTCTACTTGAGTCCCGGGGTCTCCTCCACCAAATCTTTGCTGATGACACTCAAGCCTACATACATTCTAACCCATTGGATTCAGTTAGCACTGTGCACCTAATGTGTCTGACTGTTGACGTCCTTTCCTCTTGGATGGCGTCAAATCGGCTTCTCCTAAATCCCAGTAAGACTCAATTCATTTGGCTGGGTGGCCGTCGACAACTTGAGAAGATCGATTTGCCTCTGCTAGCCCAAATCTTTCCTGACATTAGTTTCTCTTCCACGGTTCGTAACCTGGGTGTTACCCTTGACTGTGAACTCAGTCTCAGCCAGCATGTCAATCTTGTTGCTCGAAGCTGTTACTACCAGCGTCGTCAACTTCGAGTGATTGCACGCTCTCTCTCTCATGATGCGCTGGTAGTTCTTGTTCATGCCTTCGTAACTAGTCGAATCGACCATTGTTGCTCAATCCTTGTTGGCCTCCCCCTTGGGGTTCTGGGTCGGTTAGATAGGGTTCTGCGCTCTGCTGCCCGGCTCATTGGACGAATCCCTAAATTTTCCTCTGTTTCTACCTACATGCGTGATGTGCTGCATTGGTTGCCAATAGCCCAATGCATCCATTATCGAATTGCTGCCCTGGTCTCACGTTGTATCCTTGGTTGCGCTCCATCCTACCTGTGCATTCTTTGTCGCCCAGTCTCTGACATTGAAGCGCGTCGGGCCCTTCGCTCTGCTGCGAAGGGACAACTGCTTGTTCCACGGGCTCGCTTGGCTACCAGACAGTGTCGAGCCTTCTCGGTTGTGGGGCCGTCAATCTGGAATGACCTCCTCCCTAACCTCCATCTCCTCCACCTGACCAGTCAATCCTTATTCCTTAAGTCCCTTAAATCTTTTTTCTTTTGCCGTGGCTGGGCTGGGAGCGCCTCTGAGTAGTTTCTTGAAGGGGCGCTATATAAATGCTAATAATGAATGAATGAATGAATGTGTTAAAATATACAAGTAGACCTAACTAGAGGGAGCATGAATGAATAGCCACAGGAATGAAAAATAGGTGTCAGATTTTAATTACTAAGCTTACTTTTGGATTTCTTTAACAATTAAATGTCATCACACTAACAAAACTATTCATACTAAAAATTATAAAAGGGTGAAACTGAGAAATAAAAATGCTCTGTGAAAAAGACCCATGCATGTTCCTAATTTCCTGCTTTGCATCCTTCAATCTCTTGCTGCAAAAAATTTGAACCATGACCATCATGTTTTGCCCTCCTCCTGCAAAAATTTCTGCTGGCGCCCATGGTGATGGTTGTGGTGAGGGTGTGGTGGTTTGTGGTGAGGATGTGGTGGTTTGTGGTGATGGTTGTGGTGAGGGTGTGGTGGTATCCCGGGGGGGGGGGGGGGGGTCAATTGTTTATTGTGTGAAGTTAATTAAGACAGATGTTGGTCCGTCTAAATTTAGAGTTATGTCTGCTTCCTTTAAATGCTACTGTTCTGGTATGTTCTGGTATTTGGAAATTCATGTAGCAATCATCACTGCCACCCCATGCATCTCCTGCTGATGTCCGCCATTTGATGGCGATGGGTAGGAACAAATGACAGCCATTGTACTCATTCGTTTGTCAAGTTCATTACTCTCCACCCCTAGCCTAATGTTAGTCCAACTTGAGGTGCTGCAATGTCTCATTTAGATTGTTTATCCACAGCAGTCTTACATTGAATCTATTTGTTTCTTTCTTCTTTTAATCTTGCTTTCAGTGCATTGTGTAGCAGTAGCAGTCAACTCGCATTGTCTGTACAATGTCCAAACCATCTTAGTCTCTGCTGAACGATTTTTAAAAGTAGAATTGTTAGGATACCAGAGCTGTCTGAGATGAGTCAATAAACTAAGAAAATATTTTGCCATCTACATTGTAAACATGAAGACTATCAGCACCAGTTAAAATGTGCAGCTGCCTTTCAGCATATGAAGAAAAGCCTCAATTTCTAGTCACCTATGAAAAATATACATGAGCGCCCCCCCCCCACCCCAGTGGTATTCTTACTGCATCAAATTGATCTGGACTGCGGTACTGCAGGTGAAGACGCTTAATATGTTTGCAGTGCGGCAAGCCAGGCTGACGGCAAGAAATTCAGGGCGCATTGCTGCCATCGTTAAGAAGCCAATTCTATCCACCAACCAAATTATCCCTCAGTGTGTGTGTGTGTGTCTGTCTTCGGCAGAGCGGCGGCGGCGGCCTATCCTGTCCAGTCCACGGCGTTTGCAGACGACGCTTCCTGGCACGTCAATGCGACAATGGAAGTGTCTACCTGGACGTCTCTGGGCTGAGGCACCGGCGCTAAGGCACGGGCGCTGAGGCACGGGCGCTGAGGCGCGGACGCTGAGGCACGGGCGCTGAGGCGCGGGCGCCTGCTGCTGCCGGTGAAGCCGTGATGGGCCGAGCTCTGCATGGAGGAAGGCTTGGATGTGTTGTTGCTTGGATGCTTCGGTGCTTCACAATTCTACGTCAGGCGGCGGCCTTGGTGCGTGTGTAGCCTACTGCAGCTGCTCAGTGTGTGGTCACTTAACTCCTCAGTTGGGCTGTCAGGTCTGTTTGTTTGGTCACCAGCTTCTGTTTTCTTTGTCCGCCTGCCTGTCTGCCTGCCTGTCTGCCACAGCCCAACCAGTATTTGTCTGTCTGTCTATCTTTAAAACTTTCTTTTTGATGCTCACATCAGTCCAGTCATCGTAATCGTAATCGTAATCGTAATCTCGAGACTTCTACAGCGCCCACAAAAGCCAAGTCGCGGGAACCAGCTTATTCACAGGCGCTCAATCAAAACAAAATCGATAGGCAGCGGGTCAAGTCCGGAGAGTCAGGCAGGCAGATAGATGGACGACTAAGGTGGGTGATGTTTAGAGTTGAAGTGACGGGGGATGTGAGTAGAAGAGGAAGAATCAGGATAGGATTTTTGAAAGAGCAATGTTTTCAGTTTTGAGTGAAAGACCTGTGGGGAGATAGCGAGAGGTGGAGTTTTGGTGAGTTCGTATGATGGGTCGGAAGTTTGCCGAAGTGCTGGCGGAAGTTTGTTCCAGAGAGGTGGAACGGCAATGGCTATGGAGCGGTAACTTGCAAATTTCAGTGATGAAGTGATGGGAGGGCGAAGCAGTGTAATGGAGGATGAGGAGCGTGTTGAACGAGGTGGCTGGATGGTGAACAACTGACGAAGGTAGAACGGCTGGGATGATTGAAGTGTATTGTAAGTGAGTGAGAGGACTTTGTATTCGATGCGTTCAGGTATTTTGAGCCAGTGAAGTGATTTCAGGACAGGAGTGATGTGGTGACGTTTGGGGGTTTTCGTCACTGCACGGGCGAGGGCATTCTGGATAGCTTGGAGGCGGTTAATTTGGGTTATATCAATGTTTAGGAAGAGAGAGTTGCAGTAATCAAGTTTCGCATGAACTATGGATGTGGCTATTGTGGATGCAGTTTTAAAGTCGAGCATAGGTCGGATTCTGCGGAGATCTCGTATGTGCATGAAACAAGTGCGGGAAAGTTGGGTTATGTGGTCGGAGAAGCTAAGATGCTGGTCAAAGATTACACCTAGGTTTCGGACAGGAGAAGTTGCGGAGAAAGTGTGGTTGGAAGAAGAGTCATTGTTGAAGGAAATAGAGGGATCAGGAATTTTCTTGAGTTGTTCTCTAAGGCCAATTAGTATAAATTCTGTCTTGGAGGGGTTAAGGCAGAGGAGATTTGAGGTCATCCAAGAGGTGATTTGGGTGACCACGGAGAGAAGATTATCTATGGAGTCAGAGAAGTTGCTTGGAGAGAAAGAGATGAATAATTGGGTGTCGTCAGCATATAGATGATGGTCGACTGTGGATGCTTTTATGAGTGAGCTGAGTGGAGTGGTGTAGAGGATGAACAAGAGGGGCCCGAGGACAGAACCTTGCGGAACACCACAGATGAGAGGGCATGATTGAGAAGACGTTTCAAGTGTTTTGACTGAGAAAGAGCGTGATGAGAGATAAGACTAAATCCAAAGGAGAGCAGTGTCGGTAAAGCCAAAGCAGGAAGACAGTCTTTGGAGTAGTATGTTATGGTCGATGGTGTCAAAGGCTGCAGAGACATCAAGGAGGCAAAGGCAGGAGACTTGTTGATGAGAGATGGCAGAGACAAGTTTATTGTAGAGCGAAGTGAGAAGTGTTTCGGTGGAGTGCTTTTTAGTAAAGCCGGACTGGTTTGGATTAAGGAGTGAATTTGAAGTCAAGTAGTCATTGATGCGAGAGAGTACAACACGTCTAGTCATGTGGTGTAATTTAGTTCTGCAACCTTCCTATCCCACTTAACTTGTCCATTTTCCCACCTCTTGGACTTACCAGATTTCAGCAGGACCTTTTTGCATTTGGTTCATGCCCATCAGGGAGGTCATTCCACATAGAAGAGTCAACAATGGCATAGGCATGGTGTTGGGCCATGGTAGTCTTTGCCCAAGGAACTAGAAGATCTAATTTATCAGCAGACCGCAGAGGGCGGGAAGAGACTGCAGAGAGAGGTTTGTGCATCAAGTCATCAAGGTATTTATGGCTTGTCCATTTTGAGTTCTTGAGACTAAAGGCAGTACCTTGAATTGGTTTGTTTGCATGTGCACTTGTTATAGTGCCACTTCAATCTCCCTATTCAGAGGTGCTCCCGACTACAGCGCAGGCACTGCATCAGAGTTTCATGCTGAAGTGCTGAGCAATTGCAAGTGAAGGACTTGCCCATGGTCCCTACGCGGCGATTTGAGGTGGATTCGAACCTGCAACCCTCCAGCTGCAAGGCAGCAAACATACCCACTGCACCACCATGCCCACAAGTGGAATATGGGAGTAGGGTGGTTCAAAAAAATAAAATTCAAGCTAGATTCCAAGGCGCCCTCTCAGTTTGTTAGACCTGTCAATAGTATTATTGACACCAAATTTCAGCTTCCCAGTCCAACTGGAAGGCGGTGCTCAACGACATCAAAATATTACCATGTAGTTGTATTAGCAAGAAATCTTGATGTCTTTTAGCTTGATCAAAAACCTCAACTCTTGTCATGTAGATGAACATGAAATAGATTCTGTTGCACTATCATACTTATTACAGTCAGTGCTAGCTACTTGACAGCTGTTTAGCCATCAAGTGACAAGTGCATTTTGATAGGAATAACACTTCAGGTGATCTGATCATGAAGCATTGAGATTGTTGGTCACAATTACTGCAGCGCTTATGTGCAATCCTTTTGTCCTGCCATTTTCACGGAAAATCATTCATATGGAGTGCTTAAGAAGCCAAGAGGGAGCATGCTGAAGCTGTAAGATCTGAATTTTACCAAATTAACCACTTGCAGTACACTGGAAATGTTGACCATCTGTGAGTGCTAGTTTCAGGTGATGGTGTCGCTAAACTCTTTGGTATGCCCAAATGTCCCTCTATGACAGGATATAATTTAAATTCAAGGTCATTCATCATCTTGTGAAGTTATTGAGACTCGCTGATAATGGCTAAGACTTGATCTTTGACACAACACCGGACGTTTTAGTGAAGTGTACGTTTTTCTGGAAAAGAGGATATGTAAAATGTTCCAGTGGTTGGCCCGCGGTCGTCATTGTGATGGAGTTGATTTAAGCTAAAATATTCATCTTGTGTTGTTGTCCATCTTATCCAAAATATAATCCAATCTTAAAGAGATTTAAAGCTGTGTGGGATGGTGTGACACGTGACAACATGCGAGTACTGGAAGTCGTATCCGCTACTGAAGCCTCCCATGAGAGAGCGATCAGTTTCATCAAGTAGACTGCTGAAATTAAAGTCAATTTCAGAGACGACTACCAAGAAGTCATTGAGGTGTCAATGGTTGTTGTCCTTGGAAGTCAGCCCTCAATAAGAAACTGGAGAGCACAATTTACAACGCACGTTGAATGGCCAGGTTACTGTATGCCATCAAAATATGCCGACATACCAATCAACGCGACGTATTCAATCTGAGCATGAGGGAAGAAACTCAGATTCATCCATTTGTGTGATTTGGTTCCTTTCTTCACTCAAAGGCATGGATACAGGCCTCCTCTTGCTCTTGAATGGCCAGGTTACTGCATACCATCAAAATAATTGTACGATTTAGCAATCAACGTGAAGTATTCAATCTAAGGGAAAAGAAAAACTCAGATTCATCCTTTTGTGTGATTGGGTGCCCTCCTTCACTCAAAGGCATCCTCTTGCTGCTGAAATTCCAGGACAAGATCTGTCAATTTTGATTGATATAGGACTTTTGATTCAGGTGACTATTATTTGTAGGAGCTCAACGTTGCTGCCATGAATGTTCTAGAAAATTATCAATACTTAGTGCCTTTCAGATGAGGCTGAATGTCTGACACTATTATGCTGCCATCTGCCTGATATGGTTCAGATAAGGTGAAGCCTTTTTACGGAATGACTGCAAATCCTAGTGAAAGGTTGTTGACGGTAGTGCTGCGATACAGAAGGAGGGGGATTGCCTGAGCGAGTTTGCAACCCAGTGAACACTGACACTACTGCCACGCCTGAAATTTGGTGATTCCTTTTTATACTTACGCCAGTGCAATAGCCTGACGATGATGATTACCAGCAGCATAGAGGCTGAAGTCAGCAATTGAGAGTGGTAAATGACATGGCTGAGAGAAGTGTGTCGTTGTTCAAGGAATTAAACTGACTCATCACTGATGAAGAAGAAAGCAGCATTTTCTCCAAGTGGTTGAGGCAAATAGAAAAGCTGTCCCCACTCATCAATCAGCAAAGAAATATGCTGTTGACACTGTGCTTGCAAAGCCTTCTACAGTGTAGACGTCATCGTATGTTTGGAGTCATAAAACGAGAACAATAGACATTCGTGGATTTAACGACCTTTTTGACATTTTTTGACATTTTTCATATTTAAAACCTACTGAAATTTTATATTTCAAGCTCACCAATTGTTTAAGTGTCACACATATTGTCATATTACAGTAATGTATCATCTATCTTGAAATAAAGCACAATTGTATTGGAATATATGCTCAACACATTGATTTCTACAGTTAACTGGTCCATGCAAAGTAAGACAGTCGTTGAGCACCGCCTTCCGGTTGGAATAGGAAGCTGAAATTTTGTCTCAGTAATACTATTGATAAGTCTAACAAACTGGGAGGGCGCCCTGGTTTTTAGCTTGAACTTTATTTTTTGCCATGTATCTGTGAACCACACTAATATGGGAGTCAGCAGGAAGCCTGTGTAGATCATCAATAATGTAGGTGGAAATGTGGGAGTAGCGAGGGAGACGAGCGTGGGTTCATAACTGACTGTTAAAGTGTTTAGTATGCAAGTATTTATCGCTCTTTAGCGTAGTTGTTTGAACTTCATTCAAAGCAAAAGTAATTCAGTCAGGTACTTAGAAATATATTTGAGTACAGGACCAAAAAGTGGTGTGCTTAGAAAGTGTTGGTGATCGGTCACGAGCGTCGTAATGCAGAGTTATGTCATCTGAAAGGCAGACAACATGTCTCGTTTTGACCTTATCCTTATTCGATCTGTGATCGTGCGCTTCTCGTCTGAGCTTTTTGCTCATCAGACTCGTAATCGTATTCTCAACATTTCTAAAGTGCCACTCGAAAGCCAGGCACAGGGCACCAGCTTATTGATGATTGCTATGTCTGGTCAGAGGGGGTTGTCCAATAAGAGTAGCCCAAAGAAGGTCAGAGTCCGGTTACCAAACAGATCAGAGGTATCAGGGTAGCTGCTAAGGCGGGTGGCAATTAGATCAAGAATTGTAAAGATGGAAGATCGGGTGAGTCAGGGTAAGAGTTGCTAAAGAGGGGAGGCTTTAGTTTCAAATGGAAAGCCTGAGTAATGACGGATAGAAGACCTGAGGAAGAAGACATATGTGTTATGATCCTGGACAGAGTAAATGTGTGCATTCGTCTTGCACATCAGATTAATGTTTACTCATTTTATACACATATTGTGCATTGAATAGTGGAAATGATCTCAGGCTATGGAGTGTTGTGTGAAGCCGATATTCTATTTGAAGCCAAAGGACTTGCTGAAAGATCTTCCTGATTGTGTAGTGTTGTGCAATTTGTATTCTGATTTCTGCTCTTCCCTAGCCGTATAATTATTTGGAATGAGTACATTGACCGTTCACTGTTAGGAGTGATTAGGTGATGACTAATCATTTAGCCATATAATTATTTGGAATGAGTACATTGACCGTTCACTGTTAGGAGTGATTAGGTGATGACTAATCATTTAGCCATATAATTATTTGGAATGAGTACATTGACCGTTCACTGTTAGGAGTGATTAGGTGATGACTAATCATTTAGCCATATAATTATTTGGAATGAGTACATTGACCGTTCACTGTTAGGAGTGATTAGGTGATGACTAATCATTTAGCCATATAATTATTTGGAATGAGTACATTGACCGTTCACTGTTAGGAGTGATTAGGTGATGACTAATCATTTAGCCATATAATTATTTGGAATGAGTACATTGACCGTTCACTGTTAGGAGTGATTAGGTGATGACTAATCATTTAGCCATATAATTATTTGGAATGAGTACATTGACCGTTCACTGTTGGGAGTGACTGCAAGGAAGGTGATGACTAATCATTTAGCCATGTAATTATTTGGAATGAGTACATTGACCGTTCGCTGTTAGGAGTGATTAGGTGATGACTAATCATTTAGCCATATAATTATTTGGAATGAGTACATTGACCGTTCACTGTTGGGAGTGACTGCAAGGAAGGTGATGACTAATCATTTAGCCATATAATTATTTGGAATGAGTACATTGACCGTTCACTGTTAGGAGTGATTAGGTGATGACTAATCATTTAGCCATATAATTATTTGGAATGAGTACATTGACCGTTCGCTGTTAGGAGTGATTAGGTGATGACTAACCATTTAGCCATATAATTATTTGGAATGAGTACATTGACCGTTCACTGTTGGGAGTGACTGCAAGGAAGGTGATGACTAATCATTTAGCCATATAATTATTTGGAATGAGTACATTGACCGTTCACTGTTAGGAGTGATTAGGTGATGACTAATCATTTAGCCATATAATTATTTGGAATGAGTACATTGACCGTTCACTGTTAGGAGTGATTAGGTGATGACTAATCATTTAGCCATATAATTATTTGGAATGAGTACATTGACCGTTCACTGTTAGGAGTGATTAGGTGATGACTAATCATTTAGCCATATAATTATTTGGAATGAGTACATTGACCGTTCACTGTTAGGAGTGATTAGGTGATGACTAATCATTTAGCCATATAATTATTTGGAATGAGTACATTGACCGTTCACTGTTAGGAGTGATTAGGTGATGACTAATAATTTAGCCATATAATTATTTGGAATGAGTACATTGACCGTTCACTGTTAGGAGTGATTAGGTGATGACTAATCATTTAGCCATATAATTATTTGGAATGAGTACATTGACCGTTCACTGTTAGGAGTGATTAGGTGATGACTAATCATTTAGCCATATAATTATTTGGAATGAGTACATTGACCGTTCACTGTTAGGAGTGATTAGGTGATGACTAATCATTTAGCCATATAATTATTTGGAATGAGTACATTGACCGTTCACTGTTAGGAGTGATTAGGTGATGACTAATCATTTAGCCATATAATTATTTGGAATGAGTACATTGACCGTTCACTGTTAGGAGTGATTAGGTGATGACTAATCATTTAGCCATATAATTATTTGGAATGAGTACATTGACCGTTCACTGTTAGGAGTGATTAGGTGATGACTAATCATTTAGCCATATAATTATTTGGAATGAGTACATTGACCGTTCACTGTTAGGAGTGATTAGGTGATGACTAATCATTTAGCCATATAATTATTTGGAATGAGTACATTGACCGTTCACTGTTAGGAGTGATTAGGTGATGACTAATCATTTAGCCATATAATTATTTGGAATGAGTACATTGACCGTTCACTGTTAGGAGTGATTAGGTGATCACTAATCATTTAGCCATATAATTATTTGGAATGAGTACATTGACCGTTCACTGTTAGGAGTGATTAGGTGATGACTAATCATTTAGCCATATAATTATTTGGAATGAGTACATTGACCGTTCACTGTTAGGAGTGATTAGGTGATGACTAATCATTTAGCCATATAATTATTTGGAATGAGTACATTGACCGTTCACTGTTAGGAGTGATTAGGTGATGACTAATCATTTAGCCATATAATTATTTGGAATGAGTACATTGACCGTTCACTGTTAGGAGTGATTAGGTGATGACTAATCATTTAGCCATATAATTATTTGGAATGAGTACATTGACCGTTCACTGTTAGGAGTGATTAGGTGATGACTAATCATTTAGCCATATAATTATTTGGAATGAGTACATTGACCGTTCACTGTTAGGAGTGATTAGGTGATGACTAATCATTTAGCCATATAATTATTTGGAATGAGTACATTGACCGTTCACTGTTAGGAGTGATTAGGTGATGACTAATCATTTAGCCATATAATTATTTGGAATGAGTACATTGACCGTTCACTGTTAGGAGTGATTAGGTGATGACTAATCATTTAGCCATATAATTATTTGGAATGAGTACATTGACCGTTCACTGTTAGGAGTGATTAGGTGATGACTAATCATTTAGCCATATAATTATTTGGAATGAGTACATTGACCGTTCACTGTTAGGAGTGATTAGGTGATGACTAATCATTTAGCCATATAATTATTTGGAATGAGTACATTGACCGTTCACTGTTAGGAGTGATTAGGTGATGACTAATCATTTAGCCATATAATTATTTGGAATGAGTACATTGACCGTTCACTGTTGGGAGTGACTGCAAGGAAGGTGATGACTAATCATTTAGCCATGTAATTATTTGGAATGAGTACATTGACCGTTCGCTGTTGGGAGTGACTGCAAGGAAGGTGATGACTAATCATTTAGCCATATAATTATTTGGAATGAGTACATTGACCGTTCACTGTTAGGAGTGATTAGGTGATGACTAATCATTTAGCCATATAATTATTTGGAATGAGTACATTGACCGTTCACTGTTAGGAGTGATTAGGTGATGACTAATCATTTAGCCATATAATTATTTGGAATGAGTACATTGACCGTTCACTGTTAGGAGTGATTAGGTGATGACTAATCATTTAGCCATATAATTATTTGGAATGAGTACATTGACCGTTCACTGTTGGGAGTGACTGCAAGGAAGGTGATGACTAATCATTTAGCCATGTAATTATTTGGAATGAGTACATTGACCGTTCACTGTTGGGAGTGACTGCAAGGAAGGTGATGACTAATCATTTAGCCATATAATTAGTTGGAATGAGTACATTGACCGTTCGCTGTTGGGAGTGACTGCAAGGAAGGTGATGACTAATCATTTAGCCATATAATTAGTTGGAATGAGTACATTGACCGTTCGCTGTTAGGAGTGACTGCAAGGAAGGTGATGACTAATCATTTAGCCATATAATTAGTTGGAATGAGTACATTGACTGTTCACTGTTGGGAGTGACTGCAAGGAAGGTGATGACTAATCATCCATACTTATATGTCAACGCAAAGAAACAGAAGTTGCAAATGCATCGATAATATTATTATTATTATTATTATTATTATTATTATTATTATTGTTTTCCTTATTTAAACATTTGTGCAATTGAAACAATTCACAAGAACGCAGATTACAGAAGACATAGATCTTAACTAGTAACAGAACAGACAGCCTGCAATACACCACGCTAATAGCTGCATACATGGCACCTGTCCGCCCATACTGGTGGCTGACTCTGGGGCTATTCATTATAATGTCTAATGTCTGTTCATTTAGACCAGTGACTGTGATCCTTCCTTGGTCTTCGAAACTGAGTTATACGCCAAGGAATGACCCTATTGTCTGCTGTGTGCTTGCTTCATACAGAAGTTCGCAGGTCAGTTTGGGTGGCACTGACCCTAACCAAGTAGGGTTATGACCCATAAGACCCCTGCCACACAGCATGTCTTGCCATTTGCTTGCACAGCAGTTGCGTCGTTTGGTGATGTTGATGATGTAATGAGAAGATGCATCTGAGTAAAGCGAGCAGTTGTAGCCAGAAGAAAGACGCACTTCATCATTTGACGGCTTAAACTGACGTGCAAGAAATATGGACGTTTCGTGTTCTCGAATGAAGATCGGATTTTTGCACCTTCGACCGTAGCGCTGCGCTGCTCTCCTAGCAGACACATTTGCATCGCGAATTTATTCAGTTTATTTACGAAGTCGTTTGTCCGACGACGCCTTGCTATTCTGCAAAGCACGAGTTATTGATGACGATGTGACAATATGGCGAATGGTGAATTCATTCTTGTTAGCGATATTCCAGGTCTGTCAGTCATATTATGCTCATCGCGCCAGTAGCAGCATATATATTTACATATATATATATATACATATTATGACTGTCTTGTAACTCTGCAGCTGAGTATCCCTTGAAAAGACTGATTTAGATATCTTCGATCCTTCGCTGGTCACAGCAAATAGACTTCCTTCTTTCCTTCCTTCTTTCCTTCCTTCTTTCCTTCCTTCCTTCCTTCCTTCCTTCTTGCCTTCCTTCTTTCCTTCCTTCTTTCCTATCTTATTCATTTCTCTAGTTTTGGGACTTTTGGAAAATGTTGGTTTCAAGAAACTTTAGCGATGTTCTGTGTTGGTTTCACTGTTGGTGTGTTATTGCCGTTAAATTGTTTCTATGCTTTGTGTGTTAACATCAGGTGCAAAAATGTCAGTTGAATTGTGCATTTGAATCATGCTTTAAATGGCATACTTTAAGCTTTTGCATTGTAAGCCTATTATTGGACCAATTTATTTCGATGAAAAAGAGTCATACATACTTTTCTTGACGTGCCTTGTCCAGTTTCGGAAGACCAGAAGCCCAATGTGACGTCAAGCATGAAGGAAATTTTGCCATCACGCGGCTTATTTTCCTTGTCAATGAGGTGAGTGTGAGAGCATGACTTAGTTTTGGTCTTGAATAAAATGTTTGTCTTGACTGACTTTTTGAAAAGTGTTTGTATTTGCGAAGATTCTCTGGTGAATGTATTTAAACTGTTATCTGTTTTGCTTCAATCAGCACTGAATCTGCCTTTTCTTCTCCCATTATTTTGTGTTACTTTGTGTATGCATTGTTTGCCCTGAGACGGCTTTTTTGTGCTGTTTGCTTTTTCATGCTTTACTTTCTTGCCATTAATGTTTGAAACATAGAAATCAGTGCTATTGAGAAGATCCAAGATTTTTCCATCATGAATGGCGTACCCCTGTCCAGAAAGTTACTGTTGTTGCCAGCGCTGAATCGATCATCCCAACTTTAGATTTGTGTCGTGGATAAATGTCTGTTACCCTGCTGGCCATCCAACCGGTCTCTTTCAAATATGGTTTGGAAAATCAAGGCCAAGGAGGGGTGGGGTTTTGTTGATATTTTACAACTTTTCCAATGTAAGTTATACATAACAGCTATTTTTGATACTGAAATGATTTTTCTGGGGCTGTCTTACTTGCATATATAAGACATGCCCGTTGCTGATATCTGCTGTGTGGAATAAGTGAGGTGGACGTAAAACATGAGTTTTGCTCTTTTTATATGAAATATCCTGTCCATTGATTGGTAATGCTCGATAAAAGCAAGGCCTTAAGTTCTTTATTAATAACTGAAGATTATTTTGACAGGAGTCGAGTTGTAAAGGCTGTTGCAGCTCTTGTCTAATACACACTATAAGAGCCCTTCAAGGGCATGAAACTCTGAAGGGTGTGCTTAAGTCTACACTCTTGTAGGCAATCCCTGCTAAGGACGACATTTAGGTGTTTTCTGATTAACATGATTAACATTATAACAAAGAACAAATATTGAAGTTCACGGAGATTAGAATGTTTAAGATTTAATAAGCAGAAAATGCTCATTTAATTAGAATATTAAGTAAGCAAGTAAGTAAATATTCTCTTTATTACCTCACTTGCAAACACACAATGGGATATAAAACATCGCTATAATATATCGAAGAAATAATTGGCAATAAAAGCTGCAAATTAAATCACAAGTTGAATGAAATGACTAAAATATTTATCAATATTTGGGAGTTCCTGCACTTACCCACACTTACAAACTCACACACGAACACACGACACAAACACACGCACACACACACGCACACACGCACACACGCACACACAACACACACGCACACACAACGCACACACACAACACAAACACACACACACACACACACACACACACAGACACACATAGTGGCCCCTAAGGAGTAGAAGGCTGATTCCACCTTGTGGGGCTGGTGGGTATCGAACCCATGTGCTTCAGATCCTCACGACAGTGTGTTGCCATTCAACAACGTCCCCAGATGTTGTTACATACTCTATTAATCTAGCATTAATTTAGGTCTACCAGTAGAGTAGTCTAGATGATTGACAGTATACGTTGTATACCAGAAGAGCCTTTGGGCTGTTTGATAGTTCAGCAATATCTCTGTTCCTTATCATCTTGAGTTAGCCACAGCAGATTTTAACAAGTCTTCTAGGGGAGGGGTGGATAGCAAGAGCTGAAGAAGCCTTGGGCAGTGTTGCCTCATTAGCCCAATCAGCACTGAATCTGGCATCTTCAAAATGCATTCTGTGTCAATTGTAGCGTGTCCAACAAGAACCCAAAGTGTCTAAGCCTCTAAGGGTACAGAGTAGCCTACAGCCATTGGGCTGTGAGCGAGAAGTGGCTGCTTTGCCTCCCCTCCCCTCGTAGTCTGTCACATAATAATAATTTTATGTCCAAAGAGGTCACTGAGTGGCCTATGCTCTTTCGACCTTTCACCTTTGCTTTCATCTGAAGCCAAATAGATGACATTGTTGAAGTCGACATCTCAATGTGACCTTAAATTGTGTACAGCACCCAAAAAATTAGAGTCATGGAACCAGCGTATTCACAGCACATATTCACACACAGAGAATCATTTATATAATAGGTTTGTTTGTTTGTTTGTATGTGCACTTGTTATAGCGCCCCTTCAAGCTCTCTACTCAGAGGCGCTCCCGAATGCAGAGCGGACACTGCATCGGAGTTTCACGCCGAAGCGCTGAGCAATTGTGAGTGAAGGACTTGCCCAAGGTCCTTACGCGGCGAGGTGGATTCGAACCTCGAACCTTCCGGCTTCAAGGCAACGACGCCACCACTGTGAAGATTGTAAGTGCATATGCAGAAGACTAAATGAGTTTTTGATACCATTGTTTTTGATATGAGTGCTTTTTTAATTCAGCCTTTGTAAATATTTCTGTTTCTGCATTTTTATAAGACTTTAGCAGATGCAGAATGAAGTTGACCAACCGTGTGAGCCATAGCCAAGCAAGATTTTGCAAGACTCTTGCAGCAAGTTCGTGGGGCTCATATTGGGTTCGTGGGGCTCATATTGGGTTCGTGGGGCTCATATTGGTTCGTGGGGCTCATATTGGGTTCGTGGCTGGCCACAGTTATAGCCAGTGGCACTATGCGGGTCAGGTATTCGTTAGGTGTGTGGGACAAAATATTTTCTGATGAATATAATTGTTTAATTTCAAACTGATACGACGCAGTCTGAGTACAGTTGATAATATGAACGAATGATGACTGTCGGCAGCCATGCAGGGCGCTCATTACATCCTACTACATGCTCTTTATGCCATAGACATACCGTACTCTTTATGCCATAGACATGCTCTTTATGCCATAGACATACCGTACTCTTTATGCCATAGACATACCGTACTCTTTATGCCATAGACATACCGTACTCTTTATGCCATAGACATACCGTACTCTTTGTTTGTTTGTTTGTTTGTATGTGCACTTGTTATAGCGCCCCTTCAAGCTCTATCTACTCAGAGGCGCTCCCGAATGCAGAGTGGACACTGCATCGGAGTTTCACGCCGAAGCGCTGAGCAATTGTGAGTGAAGAACTTGCCCAAGGTCCCTACGCGGCGAGGTGGATTCGAACCCCGAACCTTCCGGCTTCAAGGCAACGACGCCACCACTACACCACCGCGCCCCACATAGACATACCATAGACATACCGTACTCTTTATGCCATAGACATACCGTACTCTTTATGCCATAGACATGCTCTTTATGCCATAGACAATTAGACATGCTCTTTATGCCATAGACATGCTCTTTATGCCATAGACATGCTCTTTATGCCACAAACATGCTCTTTATGCCATAGACATACTCTTTATGTCATAGACAATTAGACATCCTCTCTATGCCATAGACATACCGTACTATTTATGCCATAGACATGCTCTTTATGCCATAGACATACCGTACTCTTTATGCCATAGACATACCGTACTCTTTATGCCATAGACATGCTCTTTATGCCATAGAACCCTTCCCAACCAACATATGACAGATGACTAAAAAGCGCTTGCTGGTGTAATTCATGGGTTGTGAGCCACAACATCATGCATGTGTGATGACCACTCTAGGTCCAGCCAGTCAACCAACACAAGACACTTAATATACCATAATGCCAGAATTGAGTTGTGTACATATTCACTGAGAAAACCCAGTTCAAATGTTTTTTGGAGGCCTCAGGTTGACTTTTTCTCGTTTGAGTTCTGTAGGATTTTGTGGATATAGCCTACTGCGATTAGATTTGCTACAACTGTCACAATAATGTCAATATCTTCGTGGCTTATTTAGTTCAGATATCTCCTCAGAATGAGTGCCTTTCGTTCCATTCTGATACAGGCTGGTGGTGCTCCTCTTTAGGAGCCTGTGAGATACATGTGTAGGAGGCTTTAAGGAGTTTCTTTTATTCTGCCTGCCTGCCTGCCTGCCTGCCTGCCTGCCTGCCTGCCTGCCTGCCTGCCTGCCTGCCTGCCTGCCTGCCTGCCTGCCTGCCTGCCTGCCTGCCTGCCTGCCTGTTTACAAGGGTAGGAGTGGATAATTGCTCCACAGGATAGAGGATAGAGGAGAGCCAGCAGTAGGGAGGACCTAGAGGGAGGAGGAGGAGGAGGAGGAGGAGGAGGAGGAGGAGGAGGAGGACTTGTCCCGGATGTCTGTCTGTCATAGGATTAATGGGAAGGCAATTAGTATTCAACAGGCACCAATTATCAGATAATTGCAGTGGCATTGGTGGCCTACTTGGTAGCACAGCATACAACATTCTGCTGCAATGCTACATTTATTGTGGGAGTCTCTTCACATGGATTTATAAGGATGACAACAACAGAATCTCATACTATATATATTATAACCTTCTTCCATCATGGCTACTTTAGGAGCTCAATAGACTAAGAGGTGATACTAATAGTTTATGATATCAATTCCAACAGTCCAAAATTTCACTTGTGCTGCTTTCCTGTCAGCAGTTTGCAACTATCCTAGTAACTGTTGAGGCTGGGTGGAGGGTTCAATAATAATCTATTGATCTGATTGACCTCTTTGACCAGATTGACCTCTTTGACCAGATTGACCTCTTTGACCAGATTGACCTCTTTGACCTCATTCATCCATTGATCTGGTTTGGCTTTGTTGCTCCGCCTATTGATGATGATAATGATGATGGTGGTGGTGGTGGTGGTGGTGGTGGTGGTGGTGGTGGTGGTGGTGGTGATGGTGACGATGACGACGACGACGACGACGACGACGACGACGACGACGACGACGACGACGACGACGACGTGGTGGTGGTGGTGATGATGATGATGATGATGATGATGATGATGATGATGATGATGATGATGATGATGATGATGATGATGATGATGATGATGATGATGATGATGATGATGATGATGATGATGATGATGATGATGATCTGTGCATTGCACAGAAGTTACGAACTATCAGTGGCAGATGAAGAGTAGTCCACTAGGCTGGAGGCATAGGTATGAATTGTTAACGACTTTCTATTTTAACCTTAGCATACAAGGGAGTCCCACAGTGTATTTTAAAAAAAACTGAAATTGCTAAGAAAATTAAAAGGCAACGGATGTCAATGACCATAGGCGTACGGGACATTTCGACAGTGGGGGGGCAAAAAAAATTTTTTGCCCGAAAAATCTGACGACTTTTTTTTAAAGTCATTCGCCCAAAATTCTAAGCATTTTCCCGTCCGAAAAATCTACGACCTTTTTTTTTTTTTAGTCATCCGCCCAAAATTCTAAGCATTTTCCCGTCCGAAAAATCTGACGACCTTTTTTTTTTTTAAGTCATCCGCCCAAAATTCTAAGCATTTTCCCGTCCGAAAAATCTGACGACCTTTTTTTTAGTCATCCGCCCAAAATTCTAAGCATTTTCTCATCCAAAAATCTGACGACCTTTTTTTAACCCTATGCGTGCCCGAAAAAATCCTCTCGTACCTGATTTGCCCGAAAAAATTTCCGGATTTTTTTTTGCCCGTCCGTGCCTCTTTTGCCCGAAAAACACATTTGCCCAAAATTTCGGGGGGGCATTTGCCCCCCTTGGACCCCCGCCTCGTACGCCTATGTCAATGACCGAGAAAATTTGTGTTCAGACACTTCATATGCTACGTCCAGGACCAAAAGCTATTATCACCTCTTATTCAAACAGTAAGAGCACAGAAATTAAGAGTTAAATTAGAGTTAATTAATATGCAGCTGATGAACGGAGATCGTCTCAATGTCAATTGTCCTCGTTTCCTTGAGAATGGCCCCAATTCTCCCCAAATCTCCGGATTTGAACTCGAGGGATTACCAAGTGTGCATGAACAGCTGTGCTGGAGAAATACCACAATCTGCGGCCGAAATAAAGGCGATAAGAGAATAGATGGTCGCATTGGAGTTGATGGGCAGATTTACCATTGGAACACATCAACAAGGTCATCAACAACTTTTTGTTTTTCTGCATTGTCACTCAGAACAAGTGTGGGCACTGGTGGTGGGCATATTGAGCACAAGTTGTGAAGTACCGGTACTATCAAGTTTATTTGATGATGACTATTATTTGAGATGTGACTTAATAAAATCGTTTTTGTTACTTTTTGCTGCTTTATGTTTTTGGATCGTCAAAAAACAAGATGAACTCACTAGAAGTTATATAACTTTGCTCTGTTTTAAATTTCTTGTTGAATGTGGCTATTGTATGTAGGTATGAATTACCTTTAAGCCGGTAAAACTTGATATAAAATTCTTACTTTTGACCAAAATATGGACAAAAAACGTTAGTGGGTACTTTTTGACCCCCCGCCCTCTGTAGGTAGGAAATGAAGATTAGAAAATGGAGTTATCTTCTATGTGTTGCCTTAATTCTGCTGATCTTTGTCACTAGGGGGCGCTGTTGTCTGTTAGTGCAGATGACCAGATCCACATGTGGACGCTGCGGCAGAAGAAACCAGAGATTGTTCATTCGCTGAAATTTCAAAGGGAAAGGTACGTTCCCAGTACATGACTACATATGCTAAACTTATATTAGTCATTGTTTCGATTGTTCTTACTGCTCATATTGCGTTGACGTTCTGCATTGTTGTCATTATTACTGTGCGCTGTTCAGCGTAATGTAACACTTTTATTGGGGTACCAGGTGTTTTGTTTGTCTCACATTTTGTATAGGCGTCTCAGTTGTACTGAATGGGTGTCTGCTTTCTACAATTTCTATCGTTTCTTGACAACTTCCTGTTAAGAATCAGAAGACGACTACTGGCCCGGTTGACCTAGCTTTTTATTTCTAATTTACTGCTATCTTTAGCATTTGCTGATGTAAGTAAGAACTTAATCTATGGAGGAAATTCATCAAACACTTATTATTGTGATTATAGTACGATTTGTAGCCTGGTGCTTTTTTGGAGATACTCATCAGAGTCACTTTTGACGAACTGGTCAAACAGAATGGTTTTCAGAAAGGTTTCATAAAGAGCTGATGTCATAGGAGCTGGGTGACTGGGTCACCTATTCCAGACAGTGGGGCCAACCACGATGAGGCTCCAACCATGCAGCTTCAGGCCGGTGTTAACGAGGTCATGCTTGTTGCTTGTGAAAGAGAGAAGAGAGATCGACTGCATGGAATGGCTGAGGCGACCAGATGGTGCACTATCTGCGAGAGACAGTTATGTGAAAGGCACTGAGGTCTTCACGCTGACTGCATTATCAGCAGTTATTTATTGCTTTATCAGCAAATGCAGTTAAGGGCTGGACCAAATGTATTGGTATGCCTCTGATCAGCTGGACAGACCACATGGCGTCATTTCTGCAGCAACCACTAAGGCTCTTTCTAAGGATTTGTGATATGTGAGTGAGGAGATGGCAGCTCTGGCCTAGTTTTGACCCTGTCATGGAACTTGTGCAGCTGAAGATGATAAAGGCACTTGATAGTTCAGAAATAAAAGAGTGTCTGAAAAAGCATTTGCGTGCAGTTGAGCAGTGTAGACAGTCTGTTGGAAGATTTTCTGACCGCCAGTGATGCCCAGTACTTTGAAATTAACAGAGATACTAGAACTGCCATGTAAGTTCCTAACTGTGATTGATGCTGAACAATGAAAACAAGATGAGGACTGTCAGACTCGGAAATGACAGAGTGTCGGTTTACCAAAATTTTTTGCAATTGATTCTTACCCAAACTTTAAGGTCAGCGCGACTATTTTCAGCTTTAAATTCACTTTAAAACACGAGATATTAGCGTTTTAATCTGATTTAATCAGCCATGTGCCACATTAGTAAAGAGTCGACAATCCGCATGACGTCATTCTCACCCAATAATAATTTTCGTAACAATCCGGTTAACAAACCGAAACCGGTTACAGTGTACAATTATGCAGTTGAAACAATAATATTCACAAGAACGCAGATCACAGAAATATTAACTATACTATCAGAACAGACAGCCTGCAATAATTGTATTAGGCCACAGTCAGCACACACACCCGCCCTTCAGGGGTAGGTCATGTTTGGCTTTTTGGGGAAGCGGGGTGGGGTGGAGGGTTGCCGAAAATCCCAAATTTAGCGGTCAACGCTGGGTACCCCAGAGGAGTAGTGTTGAAAACCCTAAATTTCCCGGTCAATGCCGGGTCCCACATCTAGTCCATCATAAAAATTAAGGGGATGCAGGTTGAACACAGATCTCAGTTTCTTGAGGTGAAGAAGTCTGCGCTCAGCATACAATGATAAGACTCCAACAATCGTGCACAGAGTATGTTCAGCAAATGGCAGCCTTTTTGCAATAATTTTTAAAAATTATATAAAGGCTAATTTATTAACTTTATATAAGTATTCAGTAGATCAATAATTCAATATGCCACTCAATCTCTTGCAGTCTACATTGATCAGTTTCTTTCTTTGATCTAAGAAATGTCCTTGTCAGTATAGCTTAATGCTCGTATTTGCTTGTTTTTCTGCATTGTCACGAATGTTAAAAATCAAGAGCATTGCGCTACCACTAAATATCAATGAATCATACCAAAATTCATCACTAAGGCAGGGTAACAAAATGAGAGGGCACCATCAGCGAAATTCAAGAAGGTTATTTTTGAGGACCACACTAATATATATGTATATACATGTATATGTAATTATATATAAAAATATATGCGTGTGTATTTTAATACATGTGTGTGTGTGTGTCTATTATATGGAGCAGTGGTTCCCAACCAGAAGCCGGCGGGCCAAAATTCGCCCACTAGGGCTCAAGAAATGGCCCTCATCTCTCAAAGAATTTTTAAAAATGGATGAAAAAATTGACAATTTGGACAGGATAGAACACATAATTATTTTCTGTTACAAATTATTTTATTTTGACGTCCATAAATAAAATCAAACATTATTTTTTTATTCAATTATAACAATTTTATATGCCTTTATTTAATCAAAGTTTAGCCTTGTGGCCCCCTAAAGTCCTCCAACTTAGAAAAATTGACTCTAAAGTAAAAAAAGATTGGGAACCACTGATATAAAGCATCCATTGAAGTGTCCCTGTGCAAAATATAGGGCACTTAAGTGACATACAGAGTGTGAATATATGATACAAATGATACAAATGATACAATGCATCTGTTTTCATTGCTGTCGTCGTTCACTGCTGATAATTATGGATTGATTTCTGCAGAATAACGTATTGTCATCTACCGTTCCAAAGCAAATGGCTGTACATCGGAACAGAGCGTGGCAACGTACACATCGTCAACTTAGAATCATTTACACTGTCTGGATATATCATCAACTGGAACAAGGCCATGGAGTTGTTAGTTATTTCGAATTATGAGCTAATATAGAACCGATAATACATATTGCTCATCGCTGACCAACAATTGATAATGATAATAATATTAATCACATTATTGTTGTTATTGTTATTATTGTTGCCATTATTATTATTATTACTATTATAATTTTTTTTACCCATGGTATCAGGGATGTCTCGGGGTTTAGAAAAACTGCTATATGAAGTGGTAAATTTATCAATATTATTATTATTATTATTATCATTTTATTAGCTGTGGTACTCGGTGTTTCCCCGGGATATTTCAGTTTCTTTGCCCACCATGCCTCACCCTGCTCCCACTCCGCCCTTCCCCATCCTGGTACCAACCCCTCGGCGTCAAACCCACCCTGCACTCTGCACACTGCCCCACCTTGGGGCACCCCGCCCCAAACAAGCCCTGTCCCCCACTCCTCCCCCACCCACCCCGGTCTCAACCCAGCCCCACAGCCCCTCTGGGGCTCCCGGCGTTGCTCTGTACATTTCTGTTTTTCACCCCGCCCACACATCCCACCCAGCCACTCGTCAAATTTTGGTTTACCCGCCCTCGCATCGCCCTCACCTCATTAATACTATTATTGTAAATCTGCTTGAATTGCGTGTTTAGCCCTACCTTTGGGGTGAAATGACGCCAATAAATGGCGTCAAGCGAAATGACATCAGAAGCAATGGCGACAATATAATTGCTTAATTTTGCCGCATTAACAGCCGCATCAAAATTTAAAAAAATTATATCTCGGGAGTTAAAGTTAATTGTGAGCTGAAAATAGCTGCACTGGGTGGTCCTGGTGGCCCTCTGTCTGTATGCATGGTCTCAGGTCAATAGCTGCGAAATTGTGGACATGCATTCTGTACAAACATAGTCTGCTCACCCGCCACATTCTCCTTTATAAACATAGATTTCTTCCCTAAACAGAGTTCTATTGTCCAGGCACGCAATGGCATTTAGTTGATGAACTCTGACTGAGATCTCTTTAAAAACAAGAAGAAGGTTTCTTGCGACTCTTCTCTTATACATGTATGTCAACCGTCGACTGAGTTTCGTGATGAAAGCCAGGCCATCCTCGTCCATAATTCCAACATTTCTAACACAACTGGAGTAAAGCTATATCCTGTCTGGAGCTCGGAGTATTTATGCTTTGTTCTAACAACGGCTATTTCTGCAGCTCTTCCCGCCATCTCGAAAGTCTCAGTTTGGTACGACGGTGCGAGAGTATCAAGAATGGTCACATCCCAAGAGAGCACCTGCTTTTCCATTGACCAGCTGATCTTTTTCCTTCCAGGTGGGTAAGGCCAGCTGGCTCTCTGATCGATGGTGTGCCTGTCCTGATGAGACTGCAAAGCATGACTTCGTTAATTGAGCTGGTCTGGCAAAGCCCAGTGATCAATCCAGTTTGTGAGAGCCTCTGGGTGAGACCGTTGTACCACAAGTGCATTCATGTGGGGCACAGATAACTGCCCTCAAGTGTCAAACCCACTGCCAGTGCTCTCATCTCATCGTCACTTAACCTTAAGCGTTGGGATGCCAGCGGAAGGGTAAGGACCCAGTCCAAAGCGTCTGGACCTTGTATTGCATTTCGTCTTTTCCCTGATCGTATGAGTCGCGAAAGCACAATGAAATCTTTGATATGGCAACTGACAATTATAGTGGAGCACTACTACTATTATTATAAATTGTTATTATTATAACAATCACATCAGAAATGAGGAGGGGTTGAAATTGGCGGGATCAAGAGACCTGGAGTATATCATCATGGGGAGAAGAGGAAGGTTGGCTGGGCACATTCTTAGACTACCAAAGGAAAGGATTGTGAGGACGGCAATAGAGTGGGTGCCGGAGGGTGGAAAGTGAAGAAGAGGCAGACCAAGAAACACCTGGAGACGCACATTCAAGGGAGATCTGGAGAGGATGGGGATGGGTGGGACGAGGCGGAGGAGGTGGCTGGCGATTGTGTGGAGTGGCAAAGACTTGACCAATGCTCCGATCGGAACAGGAGGAACTAAGTCTAAGTAAGTTATTATTATTATTGTTATTATTTTTTTTTTCTTTACCCGAGGTAGTTCTAATCCCTCAGGAAGCAAAAAATTGTCCGGAGACTGTTAGTTGGTGGGTTCTGGAACGGCTACGCTTCATCCAATTCTGGCAAGTCAAAAGTGCTGTGGTAGGCAACAAAGTTGAATCACTGAATGATAATTGAAAGCCGTTGGAATAGGTGGCTAGTTTCTCTCGGGTCTCCGGAAATCCGAGTAAGATTGCGCCCGAGATCAGAAATGAAAGAAAGACCAGTGCTATTGATGGGCCCAAGAGTTTCGAGGGCCAAAGGAACAAACTCATGAGTTGCAAGGAGTGTTCTGTATTTCGCTTCTTTTCTTGCAGCTGCTAGCTCTGTAGCGGCACCTGCCGAAACTGAAGTCGCTGGCAAGTATGAAGCAGCCAAAGTATCGGTCACTGTGGCATCCCATATTAGGCTACATCCAGAACGCCAGGGAATTAGAGTGAGACCATCCAGTCTCTTGCCATCAATTCAAGAAAGACCAGGGGGTTCCTTAACGGTAGGAAAACCATCACGAGTAAGACTGCGCCATATGAGATCATTTAAGACGCCGTGTCGAGCTATGCGACCGGGGCCAAGGGTGCATGAGAGTCCATGTGAGCCATCGGCAGCAACCAGAGTGCCGCATGCACAAGTATGCAGCTCACATGAAATGGCTCCTAGGCGGAGGCCAACTGCAATTCTGATAGCCTCATTGTCCAGTCTCAAGCCATAAGCTGTTATTAGCAATTGCAAATAACCAGTCACCAGAATGTGGGGCAGACACCGCCTTCAAACGTGCCTGATTGTAGGCATCGTTGGCTGAAGCATGCGCCTCATTCACAGTCCTGTCCAGAAGCGGCTTGTCCCAGAATGCTTGCTTTTGAAAGTGGATGTTATCAGGGATCAGGATTGGGGTTTCTCTCTGCCAGTGATCAAGCAATGCCTGGTATTCTGGATCCGCGGGTATTTGCAGACATCTTAGCATGGAGGACTGGAGTGGTAGGGTGCCCGCAGCAGAAGCCAAAAAGGCAGGAAGGGCCAGCGATGACACCCAACGAATACCAAGTCCACCAGCTTTGATGGGGAGAGAAGCTTGTAGCCATTGACCTTCAGACAGAGACATGTTAAGGATGGAAACAAGACCTTTTTGTAGAAGATAGTCATAATCATCCAGAAGAGGATGGCCACAGCAAGGAAAGCAACGTAGAGTGTGAAGGAGTTTAGGTGAGCCAAGACTGCTCCTCAGGAGTACCAGGGCATCATGTCTAGAAACCAGCATCAGTCTTTCCAGAGCCAGTGACAGCTCAGCAATACGTGATTCGAGAGTGGACTGCAGGGCCTTCAAAGCAGATAAAGAGAGCCCCAGGGGCCGCATGCACATAAGGGCTTAACTCTTACAGATGGCTTAAATATCGTCTTTGCGGGAGTAGTGTGTTAATTCGGTATGCATGGCTCGAGCTTAGCGAGCTGTGCTAGGTATAACGTTATTCCAAATCCAAGGTAGGAGTTGGCTACTCTCATTGTGAACAATAGACGGCCGACTCTAGCTGGACAGCGCGAACAATAGGCAGCCGTCCGATATTTCCCTACGACCCATCTTTAGGTCTGATTCTGTTTACCCCACGCTGGCAAGGACCGCATATAAATATCTTTCACGCATGCGCGCTCAGCTAAAACCTATTGGGGGGAAGAGCAAGCGTCATGCATCGTCGGGTGCAAGGAATGTGTAGATTAGTTATTCTCTTTGCTATTTTGTTTCGTGCATACGGATAAATTCCAATGGCTATATCGGGAATTGCTAAGTCGCGTTTAGGCACTAAACATAGATAACCTTATGCCATGTCATGTACATACCGGCCCAGAAGTGTTGCAGAGTCCGGTTCAACATGCAAAAAGTGCCGTAACAAACCATGTGTAAATAAACATTGTGTATGGACTTGAGTGGAGTGTGAGATCACCTCACATTTTGCCTGGTTTAGATTTTGCCACTCCACCCAGTGTCAGATCATCCAAGAAGCCTAGTGTGAGAGGAGATCGCAACTTAAGGAGAACAGGTTGAAGTGGGAGACAAAAGAGGAGTGGACCCAGAGGATCTCCCTGCTGAGGTCCAACCTGAGACATGAGGGTGAACTTGCCATATTTTAATTCGGTTGCCTCTGAATATGCCAAGTGGCAGAAAGGTGCTAGCTCTGGAAGAATTTCTTAGTTATTTGAAAGGTACTACCCTTTTCATGACGAATAATCTCAATTGCTCTCATTTGGTCAGATTTGGTCAGACCAGGGCCCGTATGCACATAAGGGCTTAACTCTTATAGATGGCTTAAATATCGTCTATGCGGGAGAAGTGTGTTAATTCGGTATGCATGGCTCGAGCTTAGCGAGCTGTGCTAGGTATAACGTTATTCCAAATCCGAGGTAGGAGTTGGCTACTCTCATTGTGAACAATAGACGGCCGACTTTAGCTGGACAGCGCGAACAATAGGCAGCCGTCCGATATTTCCCTACGGCCGATCTTTAGGTCTGAATCTGTTTACCCCACGCTGGCAAGGACCGCATATTAATATCTTTCACGCATGCGTGCTCAGCTATAACCTATTGAATTGGGGGGAAGAGCAAGCGTCATGCATCGTCGGGTGCAAGGAATGTCAGGATTAGTTATGCTCTGTGCTATTTTATCTCGTGCATACGGATACATTCCAATGGCTAAGTCAGGAATTACTAAGTCGCGTTTAGGCACTATACATTGATTACCTTATGCCTTGTCCTGTGCATACCAGCCCTGTAGTGTAGTTACCTGAGGTGTAGTGACCTGAGGTGTATTGACCTCTGGTGTAGTGACCTGAGGTGTATTGACCTGAGGTGTATTGACCTGTAGTGTAGTGACCTGAGGTGTATTGACCTGTAGTTTAGTGACCTGAGGTGTATTGACCTCTGGTGTAGTGACCTGAGGTGTATTGACCTGTGGTGTAGTGACCTGTTGTGTATTGACCTATAGTCAGACCAAATTCTACCAGAGTTATTTCTAGAGCCTTCTTTGCACTTCATTCTTCTACTGATGGTATTCAGATACCAGCCATCTAAACCTAGAGAAAGAAAAATTTCGTCTTGTTGGGTTATATGTTTTTGTACTTTAGCTGAAAGTTAGAAATAATCTTAAAGTCATGTCCTGGAGAAATGGCAGAAATTAAGGCACTTGTAAGCACAGCTGTTGTCTGACTTTATGAAGTGCTCACTTGGCAATGAGGCTTCTTTTAATTCTTCCAAAAACTCTGTATTCTTACTATTGTCATCAGCATCGGGTAAGTCTTATAATTGCTGACATTAATATCCTCCACAGCCGCTGTCGTTGCATGTGGTCTTCAGATGAAAACTTGTTCTGGACGGTTGCCAATTTTGTCTCATGCGCTGAATCTTTTATGAGTCGGCAAGGGGAAGTGACTGAAGCAGTGGACCAAGTTCAACTCGACACCTTTAGCACACATGCCCCCCCCCTCCCCTCCGCTCCACTCTCTTCCCTTTCCAGTCTTTCAGTCATCATCATTTATCATCTCCACATTTTCATCGCTTTAACGTAATGTGGAGTAATGGGACTGGACATTTCCGACGGTCCTTTTGGATCCTCGCAACCGAGCTTTAACTGGTCTAATCGAATAACTTCTATAGCACCTTTCTCATAATAATGCGCAAGACATGAGTCGAAGTTGGAATACATTGGACAATCCAGGTCAAATTCTGATTGGTCAACATGCCAGAAATACCGAAATAGCCATCGCAAATTGAAAGAGTTTTCGTGCTGCGTTGTGCATACGAAATTAGTATGCATGATGAGAGAGTGCTTGCCATGTGCTACCTTGTTTCATGGACAACTGTAAAGATCCTATATAGCATTTTATTACTAGTAGCCACTTTATAAGGAGGAAATAAGGACTCGAGCGGATTTGGCCAAAAAAAAGAACTATCTGGAATGGGTACGATATGGAAAAATAAAGGAATAACTACTCCGACCAAGCTAAGACTGTTGCGAACACTGATATGGCCAATAGCAACATACAGTTCAGAAGCATGGACATACAGAAAAAGTGAGCAAAAAGAATAAAGTCATTTGAAACAACATCATATAGAAGAATACTGAGAATACCTTGGACAGTCAAAAAGAGGAATGAGGAAGTGTTGAGAGAAGTGAGTGGAGAAGAACTCTGGAGTGTAATAGTTAGAAGGAAATTACAGTATTTCGGTCATATAATGAGGAAAATAACAAAGTGCCTTGAAAAAGATATAATAACCGGTGAAACTGATCAGAATCAAGAGGAAGAGGCAGACCTAGAAGAATGTGGATGGATGACATGATGGAATGGACGGTATTGTCGTTGGAACAGGTGATGCGAGCAACACAGCAGAAGGATCTCTGGAGAAAGATTGTCCATGATGTCGCCAATGTTCAGAGCGATGAGTAGAGCGCCGACGAGTCGTTGTCGTCGTCATTGAGCCACTTTATGAGGTTCTGAAGGTTAGGGTTAGATCAAAGATGTTCACTTTCTCTTCATCTTCATCACTGCAAACGAGGACACGAGTATCACCAATGATTTTCCCACTTGACTTGTTGATTGGTTCGTCAGGTTCACACGGTATATTTAGTCTCACCCTTCCTTATAGCTATTATCTTTATAGCTAAATGCAGTGCGTTAATGACATCAAAATTAAGGCAGTTTGAAATAATTGGTATTAGTCATATGTATATGTAACATATTATACATACTTATATACGTGTACCATGTTGTACATATCATATATATATATAAAATGATATATATATATATACTGACTATTTAAACAGAGTAATTATCATCATTAGTACTTAATGCCTGCTTTATGGTAATAATGATGGGAGTGAATATGCGCTGGTCGGTTTCTACATCTCACTTCTGCACTTCTTGACATCTTTTACTCTGATCTCCCAACGCTTAGCTCTTCGTCGTTGCAGCCACAGTTTGTCTTTATCACTATCTATACAGGGTGCGCCGAAAAAAAGTAATCCCCTACGGTTTTCAGCCCATATCTTGGCCAAACATACGAATTTTTAAACGAAACTTTTCAGTCTTAAAGGCAATTCATATTTACGTACAATGGTCAAACCAGAGAAACCCCTGCGACGAGCGCGATGGGCGCTTATTCAATTGCAATGAGGAAATATGCATAGGCACGTGGAACGTGCGGACTCTGTATGCTGCGGGTCAGATGGATGTGCTACTACAATTGAATCGTCAAAAAACGGTGGGTGGCCTCACCAGAAGTGATATAACTTTTGTTCTGTTTCACATATGGCGATGAAATTTGGCTATTGTACGTAGATATGAATTACCTTCAAACCCGTAAAACTGGATTTGAAAAATTCCTATTTTTGGCCAAGATATTGGCAAACATCCGTAGGGGATTACTTTTTTTTGGCGCACCCTGTAGATCCATTCCGGGTTTCCTTATAAGTTGATTGCGTGCAAGCACCACAAAGGTGATTGGTTGAAATATTGCTATGTAAGATGTTCATTATCTGACAGGTGTCATTGAGCATTCACATGTTCGTTTCTCTGTGACAGATTTAAATTGAAAGCATGCTCTGCAACTCTCCTCCAAAGACCCGTATGATGACGTATGATGACGTATGACTATGATGACGTATGATGACGTATGACTATGATGACGTATGATGACGTATGATGACGACCAGTCTGGAAATTGTGTAGCTTATTATTATTACCAGGTCATGTAGGAGCAAAGCTTTTGCAACTTCTGACAGGGCTAAAGAGATGTAACAGACATCTATAGCTTCTTCCCATATATTAAATGGAGTGTTCACTTTGGCCACTTTACACCCAATTGCAGGTCGGATGAGTCAAAAAAATTACAAATACTATGGCAACTATGCACACTGCACAGGGTAGACCAAGAAAAGGAACTCTAAAGTTTTTGCTAATATTTTGGCCTAAAGTATGGATTTTAAATCATGTTTCACAAGCTTAAGGGATAATGCATGTTCACGTAAAACAGCCAAATTTCACCAAAAATTTTGAAGACAAAAGAGTTATATTAATTTTTATGAGTTCACTCACTCTTTTGGGCGGTCCAAGAATATAGCACAACAGAAGTAAAACAATTTGTTAAGTCACATCTCAAATAATTGTTTTTCCAATAACTTGGTATTGCCAGATAATTGTTTTTATTATTATTTAGAAAAGAAACAGGGTACCAGCGTAGCTGCAGGTCACTGTGAAGTCACTTAGCAAGATGACGATAAAGTTGGTAAATAAAGAATTTGTCAGATTAATAATTTTTCTTAAAGAAAAGAAATTAGGATTTCTAAAAAATGAAAATGGCCAAGGTGTCAACGACAGGCAAAATGCCTAACCAGACACTGCATGAGCAGGGTCTTAGAGCTAAGGCAATTACTCTGATAAACAGTGAAAGCTGTTAGGAAAGATGCCGTTGATGAAAGGTTGTTAGGAAAGATGCTGTTGATGAAAGGTTGTTAGAAAAGATGCCGTTGATGAAAGGGGATTGACTCAATGTCAATTGTCATGATTTCAATGAGAAGAACCAATGGCCTCAAAATCTCAGGACTTGAACCCGATGGTGAGCTATCCTGGAGAAATGCCACAATCTGCGAACAAACCCCAAGAACAGTAACAGAATTGAAAATCGCATTGGACTTGATATGGGCCGCTGTCTGGAACTCCTTCAACGAGGCCATCAAAAACTTTACACAGAAACTATGAACTGGTGTTGGATACATTGAACACAATCTGTGAGGCAATATTTATTTTATCTGATAAAAATTATTTGAGATGTAACTTAATAAAAAAAATTACTTTTTGTTGAGTTACGTTTCGTGATTGTCAATAAACTGTGGTTATTCTCACTAAAAAAGATAAAACTTTTGTTCTGTTTGAAATGTTTTGGTGCAATTTAGCTAATGTATGTGAATGTGAATTACTTTTAAGCCTGTAAAACTTTATTTAAAAATTCTTGCTTTTGGCCAAAAATATTAACAAAAAACCTGCTTTTTGGGCCACCCCTGTGGGTTGGATAGATATGAGGTTGACAAGCGACAACATGGTTACCGAGTGAAGTGAAATGATATTTAATTGCAAAAGAAACTTGTTGTTGTAGAATCCGTATGCAACATCCGGGTGCGGTTGTTCATCTTAGCGATAATCCAATGGACTCCAGCAAGGTCAGTTGTGGGTGATAAAGAAAAGAGAAATGTCAACTTCAGGTCTAACTTCTAAAGTGCCCTCTAATAATGCTATATAATCATACTATATGTATATGTATATGTATACATATTATATGTATATATATATATATATATATTATGTCTATATAAATAAGGAAAAGATTCTGTTTGTCTGTTTGAGCAGGATGCATTTCCACAGTTTTTGAGCGTTTCACTCCAAACCTTCACTACTCTGTCGGTGTCGGTATGGGACACCCCAACGAGGGGTTGGCAAATCTCTACCACCAAAATTAGGTTTCCCTGCCCTGGCCCCAGGGCGGAGGAAACCTAATTTTCACTATAAATTTCCATTCCATTGCCATAGTTTAACAGTTTTTCACCTGAAACGTTGCAGCTAGACAGCTATAGTTGTCAGAAAATTTTCAGGTCAGAAGCATAGGCTCGCCCACCAAAGTCAGACCCGGCAACTTTTCCAAACCACTTTCAGTCCTGTTTCAGGTTCTGGGGCCAGTCACCGAGAAAGCATGCCACTGCATTATAGTAGTCCGTGAGCAAGGGATTTTGCATG